>NCVS01001651.1:39136-56909 GCA_003055095.1 Goniozus legneri | reverse complement strand
AAAAAAAAATAACAATAATAAGATGTATATTTTACAAAATCGAGGGAAATATTAAAACTACGGATAGTCCTCCGTCAACGAAACTATAGAAAGGGAGGTTCAAGTTCATAACCAACGTCTAATATATATGAAATATCAAATGTTACACGTATATACGGATTGGGTTTCAAGCGGAAATTCGATTTGTTACAGCTACTTATTGTCGTGTATTCCCAGAGTAATCAACGTTGTTTTTCGCGATGCTGAGTTTATTTCTGCATACCGAGCAGATATTCAGCGACGCCAAGATAGTAAACAGTTTGTGCGATACCGAAAAGAGGTGCGATAACGATAACTCTGCATGCTCCTCCTTTGAAAAAGGCTTTAGGTCCTTCGTTTTTCAACGTTTTCCTGTATTATAAAATTGATGAAAATATTTATATATGAAATAATATAAAAATTTGTCGATTTGATTAATTAAATCACAAAACATACCCTATGCAATCTAGAACACCGTTATACGTTGGATCGCCTGGAGCTTTATTCAGGGCTTGCAGTCTGGTTTTTATAACATCGAATGGATTAACTGCTAACGCAGCAGTAGACCCGGCCATTAATCCAGACAAGAACGACCAATAAAATACAGCTGTAAAAATTACAATTTTAGTAATCAAATAATTAATGATATTAGTTAATTGATTAATATTTACCCGTGCCATCTGGTCGTTTAGGTCCAAGCCTGTTCAAATTGGCAAACATAGGGAAGTAAATTACAGAGAATGTAATATCTCTAAGCGCCGTAGCTCCGGTTCCTTGATACAATCCTAAAATTCCTCGTTTCTTCAACAAGTCCATCGTCAACGATAACGCTGACAGTTTAGGTACCGCCTTTCCAGCTATAGCGAACAAGATTTATTTAAATTATTATATTGAATAAAAATATAATATGTTGTTATTGACAAAATCAGCAACAATGAAAATAAAATATTCCCCTTACAGAAGATCGTTAAAAACTATTAGACCACATGAAATGTGATTATTCTATAACTGAGTAGTGCAAAAGTGTTAGACATGACAATTGTCTAAATTTCAACGGAATGCCATTCAATTTAGTGTTATTTTTATATTTTTGTCGAGTGAAAATGGGTAAAATAAACGTACGTACTGATTTTCTTCCTTTCAAACACAATCAAATAAATTCTTTTGCCATAAACTATATGAAATCCCGATATTTGTAAGAACAAACAAATTTTTTCTACTTCGTATTACGTCATATTTTTTAGATCGCGTAACGAGATATTTTATAAAATTGCTGAAGAGAATGACGAACACTTTCTTCGATCTTTGACATAACATTAAAATAATTATTTGATGATAAATCTATCAACTGTCATCCAATGGAAATTACCCTCTTTAGCAGCAGAAGCAACTCTTCCGGCATCTTGCATTTGAATTTTGAGGAGCTCCATAGGAGTTGTAACGACTATTTGACAAGCTCCTGCTAACCCACCCGCGAGCATTTCCCGTTGCAGCGGTAAACTATGACTGTAATTTTGGTGCAAAATTAACAAGGATATCACACAGCAGCATAATAAACAATGATTGGTGTTTAAACAACGTTTTACGGAAAATTACTTTTAATTCCGGATGTGAGATTAAAGAAAGATAAGCGAATAACGTAAATTTAAGAAATTAGTAACACCTGAATTCGCTAGAATTTGTGAGAATTAACATAAACCAACAAAGCACAGAACGAGAATCGGAAAACATTCACCATAACTTGTGTTAAACTAAATTCGTGCGACATTGACAGACGATACGTAAATATAGAAGTTGGTTAACAAAGTGCTCTTCATATGAACGAAGTATTCCATTTTTATCCCTCATTATGGTTCTACCATGCGAGAAATCATACTAGTAACAATAATAGAAAACTATCGACATATATTGTTTTCTTGTATTAAAATCTCGATATTGCAATAACTAACATTCAGTACAATTGCAGTCGTTATCAATGCAGTTGTAGATAGTTGATATCGCTTTTCTGATATTATCAGCTTCGTAAATACGACGAAAAATGTAGAACACCGTCGATAGAGTTCTCTTGATTGTACTTGTTTACATATTAAGTATCACAAGAAACGAGCTGATTCGCATGTGTACACGTATTACTCACTTTGGTCCAATTGATAAATAATGACGGAATGTGTCGTTTGCAGCAAGTTTTATAGCTTTTTCCGGAGTAATTAATAAAATATTTACAGCAGAGCCTTTATACATTCCAAAATATCCTTCAGCGCGATATGTTTTTCGGAAGCAGTCGAGCCTTCAACAAAATTTAAGTCAATTTGTTGCTATAGAACAGTAGTAATTGAACTTACATCGACGAGTACATCAATTCACCCTTTGGGCCGACAACTTGATTTTGCAATCGGGTCTTTACCAAATCGAGAGGAAAGACTACCGAGACACCGATAATTCCAGCAATTCCTCCATTCACAACTTTTGGTAAAAGCCTAAAAATTTAAATAAATTGTAAAAAAAAAAAATGAACGATCATATAACAAGTGTATTCTGGAATTTCATTGTTTGCATCAATGAAGAATACTTACGTCGTGTCTAATCAATTTTTTTTATTCACTTACTTGAATTGATTTGACGCCGGCGTGGAAGCCGGCGGTAGTTCCTTTCCCGTTGCCATTGAAACCGTTATTTTCGATCTGTAAATTTTTTAACGATCTTTATTTCCAATCATTCGTAAATAAGATTTCTTGCGAGTTATTAAAAATAATTTATCATTTGTATCTGACGCTGTGCGATTTTGAAATGGTTGAAGTAACGGATAAAAATAAATTTATATATTTAATACGAATTTTTTTATCAACTGCCTTTTTGTAGAGAAAAACGTTTTATCTTATCTCAAATAATATATTATGAAATTTTGAAAAATTAAGTAATACTTAATCTTCAAATGTTTTGCAAAGAATCATAAATTTAATTTTCTAAATTTGAAATTTTGTGTAGTATACTGTATACAATAAGTAACTGAATGAATGCGTTTAAAAAAATACGTTGTATATTTTTAGTACATAATAAAAGTTAATTTACGATCTCGCTATCACTACACAGCCAATGTCCTCTTAATAGAAAAAATGGAAACATTGAATAAACACATTTACATCGTTTAGTAATTACTTTTAGATATTTTATCCTGAAAAAGAAATTTTTTGAAAACTAATAATCAATATTACTTCGTAATGCCGCTATGTAAAAACACTATACGTCAACATCGTTTAATATACAGCAGTTCTTGAATGATTTAATAAAAAATAAGTCGTCAAAAATTAGGTTTATTGTTTGATTAATTTTATATCAAATATTTGGCATATGGTCTGTTTTCACTAACAGCGTTATGAAACGAATTTCGTAAATTTTTGACGTCTGTATATTGCTAACATCCACGTTTGAAGATTTTTATTTTTCGTTTTTCATTTCAATATTTAGAATTATGTCAAATACTCACAAATAAAGGATGTGTTTATTCACCTAATTGTTGATTGATATCGAATTTAATTGACTTCTCTTACATAGAAGCAGCTTTTTAAGTTACACTAAAATTTGGCAGTGGACGAACCCGCAACACTGCCGATCAAACTCTCGCTTCTCGTTTACAAGGTTACTTTATTTCATCCTGGCATGATTATGTAATTCTAGTTTCTAGTGATTTGTAGGTTATGTCGATAACTACTTCAGAGATCAGACTATAGTCGTCTATTCCTTTCTTCGATTAATCGAAATGAAAACGCGGTTTATTTGAAATCTTTTTGAAACATCGTCGCCGTTGTGAAACTTCCACAATTCTCAAAAGTTACATTCATTACATGTAATTTAATTCATAGATTCACTATTTAGTTTTCAGAATATAGTAATTATATCAATCATATGAATACCGTAGTTTAATACTGGAATACTCTATAACTTGTATTCACATTTAAAGGCATGTTGAAAAACGTGATGCAACTAACCTGTAAATACAATGCCATGTAAATATTGCTGTAATTGAAATTAAGAAATAGAAGAAAATAAGAATGGAAGATACTCGTATTAAATTATCGACTCGAGAAGAATTAATGAATCTCGATAAATCGGTAGGACTCGTACTAAAAAAAATAATATTTTATTTTCTAAAAATTATTAATAATATGAAATTTATTTAATAAGGAATTAATAGATCGTATTCTGAATTTGGAGACTTCTATGTTAGGATTGTTGAAAGATAAAAAACAAGGTGATAAAAAAAGGAGATGCTTTGATTTCTCAAGGTATGTTTGATCTAAATAAAAGTTGATGGATCTTCATAAAACTTTTAACTGGTTTATTTTTCAGCTGTCATAAACGAAAAATTCTATTGAAATTATATTATTTAGGCTGGAATTATCATGGCTTTGTGATACAAGAAAATTCTACTAATACAATAGAAGACCATTTGTTTGCAGCATTGAAAAAGGGTTGCTTAGTGGAAAATAGAGAGACTTCTAATTACCATCGATGTGGTAGAACAGATAAAGGCGTGAGCGCTTTCTCACAAGTAATATCTTTAGAAATTCGTAGCAGCTTATCTCCTCTCGAACAAGATAAATTAGAAAAAGAATTACCATATTGCAAAATATTGAATCGACTGTTACCAAAAGATATTCGTTGTATGGCTTGGTCTCCAATACCTGAAAATTTTTCCGCAAGATTTGACTGTAAATATAGGACATACAAATATTTTTTCCCCAGAGGGAATTTAAATATACATGCTATGAATGAAGCAGCAAGTAAAGTTGTTGGACTTCATGATTTTCGTAACATTTGCAAAATGGATGTTGCCAATGGTGTAACCAATTTTGAAAGAAATGTACAGGAAGCTAGAGTATATTGTCTTGAGAAATCTGATTTTCCTTCAAGTAAGATATTATGAAGTTCAACTAACATTGAATTATTATCATGTGTTAATATTCATAAAATTGTATTTTATCATGTAATGTTGTTTACGCAGGTTACAATATGTGCGTTCTGGAAATCAAAAGTTCTGCATTCTTATGGCATCAAATACGCTGTTTAATGGGTCTTTTGTTGCTGGTAGGGCGAGAATATGAAAAACCTGAAATAATATCAGATTTGCTCAATATAGACAAATTTCCTCAAAAACCACAGTATAATATGGCCCATGAAGTTCCTCTCAATCTCTTTTATGCTGAATATGAAGATATCAGTTGGTTTCATGATACTGATGAATTGAAAAATATTATAAAAACTTTACAAGAATTTTGGACTCTCAATAACATCAAGTATGTTTTGTTTACAATTATATTTGCAATATTTATAATAATATATTGTTACAGAGCAACTATGACAAGAAATATGTTAACTGAACTTGAGAAAATTGTTAATGTAGAAATTAATTATCAGAATAATTGTTTGCTATTAGGAGTACAACCAAAACTCTATCGTCCATTATTTGAAAGACCTATGTGTGGTGGGTTTTTTAAGTTTTTTTTGTTCTAGAACAATTTATTAATAAAAATATTTTTTTTCAGAAAGCTTAGAAAATAAGATAGAATCTGTTAAAATCAGGAAACGGAAACGTGAGTTATGTAGTTGAATGTATCAAAGTTGCATTTATTTAAATTCTTTGTACATATGGTGTAAGTATTACTTATTACTTATTATGTATGTATATTATGCAAGTATTACAAATATTTTATACCATGAATTTATAATAAAAGGAAGCTATACTACATTTAATATAAAATCTTAATGATTACAAAAAAATCGTCGAAATCAATTTCATCTTTCAACAAACTTGCATTTGCAATACATCTTTGAAGAACTGACTTATAATTTCGATGATATTGTCAATGAATTTTCCATCTTGACATTTTTTTATGAATAGCGGCAAATTATTAATACCCACTTTTTTACAATATTGCAATATACTTTCCCAAAGCTGCTGTTTCTCCTCATAACTGAGGTCCTTTATTATGCTGACGACCGACTCGAATTCTCCTTGGTTATAGTATGCTGCAGCAGCGCTACTGATTGCTCCTCCTAAAAATTTATTTTTGTAATTGATAAAGTTTGAAAATTTTATAACTAAGTTACTTACCGATCACTACACCTCGAGGTCCACCCAAAAGGCCAGATACCGCAGTTACAGCTCCGACTATTAAACCACTCCATAAGGAATTATCTACAGTAGCTTTGAGTTTTTTCACAGCTGGTATTTTTACTACTTGTTTGATACCACCGTCCATTGGAATAGCCATTTTGTACCACTTTTATCTGGAAGTAATTAATTATATTTATTTAGTATTATTTTATGTATAGAATTTTGTGTTCTTTTTGTTATTTTGTTCTAATATAGTATCTGCTATATTTAAATAAAATATAAGATGAAAATATTATTACTTTTTTAAAAATCTCACGAGAAATTGGACGGGTAATCCCCGAAGCTGTTAGTCAGTAAAGTGAAACTGCGTAGTTCTTCCCCGATGCAAGTTATAACGATAACGACCTTGGCATATTTGTAGTTTAGTATAATATATGTGACTGACACTATATGAATGGCTGATGTGGCACAACAGAGTACCAATTTGACCGCTTAAAAATATTCGCACTGTACAAGCTTACCAATCGTAGTGAATACTTCTGCTACTTTTATGGAATAAACCGGATTTCCGTAATTTCCTCATGTTGATTCTTAATGATAATTTTGATGAAGGAAAACGGTAAACTCATATTAGATTTATTTGATTATGAAATGACGTTTAAAAACAAAATTTGAATAAGTAGAATATAATTTAGAAATCTAAGTTCTACAATAGTAATCAAAGTAATTTAAGATGTTATACTGATAATTTAAGATTACAATGATTGAACCCTTGAAAATGATCATTATGGTGAATGAACTTAATCTTTGAGCTTGGTTCTCTCAAATTTTGAGTCTAATTTGGTACTATTTTATGTATAGTATTAGCGAGCATTTATGATGTAAACCACGTTTAATGAATATAGAGGATGCATGCATAAAGTGCAGTACACAGTATTCGTCACGGCTTCAAACTGGACAATAATCTCGAAAACTTTAGCTGCTTCTAAGGAGGATTGGCAAAAATTCCTACCAATCCAATGCTATAATCAACTATGATATACTTTTACCGAATGAAAACTCATACTTGCCGTTTCTCGACATTGACAATAAGATGATCTCCGTCTCAATCTCAACAATTTCTGCATTTTCGCAGAAACGGGTTTGAAAACAGAAAACAATAAGGCTTATAGGATCGTTAAAAAATGCAAACACGATAACATAATTTTTTTTCATATAATTTTTGCTGTTTTTGGCACCTGCATATTACAAAAAAGGCGTGAAAGTATTTTTCACAACACAAACAGATTCGATAACTGGTAATAATATATAATTAAAAATAAGTCTTGTGAAAATTCTCTTTCACTTATATCAACAGTTCTGTTTTCTTGATGAACTATATCAATCAATGATGTGTCTTACATATGATGCAGTGGCAAATATTCAGCACTTCTACAAAACTAGATAATTTATCGAATAAATATTTATAGATTTCGAGAGTATCATTTTAAATTTAATACTAATGCACTAATCGCTGTATCGTACAAATACTAGGTTATTGCTTTGCCGTACCTTGTATCACGCTAATTTTATAACTCTACTTGTAGACTGTCGAAAAGTCATAAAGTGGTTGACAAATTGTGTTCTACGGGCCACCAAAATATTTTACGGCCGTCTAAAGATGTCAATAATTTTTTTTTTATAAACTTCAATTGACCTTGTAATCCCTCCCCATTCTGGTTTACCACGAGATTCATTTTAAATATTACTAAAAAATCTATCATTTCGAACACAGCCTCATGAAAATCCTTTCAATTTCTATACTCAATTCATTTGTGAGGTAAATTTATTCCAACGTAATGCGGGAAGAATATGGATCGATCAAGAGAGAATCATAAATTTACGCAAATGAGGGCGTATCAAATTCATTTTTTTTTTCAAATTTCGGGAAGATACTCTTTTGAGTGATGCGTAATGTTCTAGTTTTATGCAGTGTAATCGTTTACTTTTCCTTCGCTCTATTGTCATCTTTGCGGCCGACATTTTATAATTAAAAAAGACGTCGTACTAATATGCTGCATAATTTTATAAAAAAATCTCTTTCCTGTATATCGATCTCTTAATTTAATGTTTTTCTCTATAAAATCAGTGATCTTCGTACGATTGGAATTTCACTGCTGATTGAAATACTCCAACACGATATTCATAGAGTACATCAATCATTCATCGGCATTCAAAATCAATTGAATTTTGTAAATAGCAACTATTGAACGTACGTCGTCTTTAATTATATACGAAAGTAATTATTTTTTATAAGTATTAATATTATTACTACGAATATTATTACTCCGTGCTTTGCCACTTAAATACTTTGATACTACTCTTAACGTATTTTTACTATTATTCTTTTAGTTTAATATTATTTTCACAATTTCGTTGTTCTTGCATTGTATTTCTCTAAAATTTGTGCAATCTCAGAACTGCATTCACCCGTCTACTGTTCATTGTGAGTATGTGTAATGATATACTAACCACATATAGGGTATGTGTTATTGATATAATTTTTTTAAAATCTCGTTTCGCTGCTGTTACTCGAATTTCATAGTTTAATACGATGAGTGGTAACGTGTCGTAATAATATGTGCATTATTCGTCACGCAAGTACATTAACATTTTTTTTGAACACAGAAAGAAATAAAAAATTTTCATTTTTTATAATTTTTTCTTACAATATGGATATTTTGATAATCGAGATTCAATTTGCAGATTTCAATTAAGTTGTTGAAAAATTGGACAACCAGTAATGTACTTGAGTTTCACTTGTATTTTTACGACAATGTCGGCACGGGCAAAATTGACCTTAGGATCCATTACAATTCTCAATCGACAGTGCGTTTCCGCCGTACTTTTGTGTCCGATAATTATGAACAATATAATCGACCAATGTTGTGTTTTGTCAAGTTCAAATTCTACATCGAAATTCAAATAGTGTACACTCGCATGCCGTGTACACGAACGAATATAATTAACGGTAATGAATAACATCTAGAGTCCTTCATTCGGTCGCAAATAAACGATAAATCACGCAAAATGAATATTCTACCACCAAGACAAAAATACCGCTATATATGTACAAAAATTTCTTTTTGGCTAATCATACATATCACAATAGACCAAACATTCGATTAGCACAAGCTGGAATTTCTACAAAAATATTTTCGAATCATTCGATTTCTAAAAAGGGGCTTACGAGTCAAAAAAGGATCCTATTAAAAAATTCTCGACAGAGAGACACGAATCGTCACTCGAATCGCGTGCACGTGTGCCAATCGAATTTCAGTAATATCCAAGTCACGCTTTCAACCCGAATATCATACGAAATCAATTCAATAAACGTTTGAAAAAATTCCTCAAATATGTATTCTAAAAAATTGAGCGAATATTTCGAATTGATTAAAATTCATTATTAAAATTCGACGCTATCCGTCGTCATTTAAAAATTGCTCCCGATCGTTTTTAAAATTTTTTTTTCTTTACTTACGACAAGTACACTTCACCCTGGTTGAGTTCTCTATCACTATATGTTATAATTTGTGTCCGCTTTCGAGCGTGGTGCGTCGTGACATTTTTTAAAAATTTTTCTTTAACGCACTATCAAGAGTAAAATATTTCATGTGTTCACGTACGAATCGCCATTATCACATCGTCACGTGGCGCATACGAGAATCGAGAGAAAGATTTCTCACAAGCGTTGTTCCAAGTCGTGCATTCTTCGACATATCGCTACCAATTTCTACCCTCAAAGCAAACTGCAAAAATTCTACTCGACCTGTCTCCCTTTTCAACAACAACTCAGAACGTAAGTACAATATTGAGGCACAGCATGTTGACTAGGGTTACGACTAGAACTTTTCAGAAACTCTAAACTCGGTGTTAAAGATTCAAAATGAAAGTTTAAAAAAAGAAAAAAAAAATGCGTTGCAAATTGGTCCCTACTGGGATCGCGTTAAAATGATTCTACAAAATACTAATAATCTCGCGCAAAAACCGAATAACGAGGATATGTCGGTGACGGTTGTCCGTCGTCAAAGTTTTATACTTCTTATTTTTTTTTCTACGCGATTGAACGAAACGCCTGGTCCCGTTACGACAGTGCGTGCATCCGGCGAGTCGCGGATTCCCATTACGTCGAGGAGTTGTCCATCTCACCCATGCCGTCGTCGGAGCTGTCGCGTTGGCAGGCCGACTCCAGGTGCTTGTTCAGGTAAGACTTGAGCGCGAACGACTTGTGACACTTGGGGCACTCGTAGTTCTTATCCGTTGAGTGAGTCTGCATGTGAGCGCGAAGATTCGACCGATCGGCGAAGGCCTTGCCGCAGTGAGCGCACCCGTACGGTTTCTCGCCGGTATGGCTGCGCAGGTGACCTTGAAGGAGCCACGGCCTGGAGAACATCTTCCCGCAGACGCCGCAGCTGTGGGTGAGCTTGTGAGTGAGCACGTGCATCGCCAACGCCGGCATGCTCACGTAGACCTTGCCGCAGTGTATGCACTTTTTCGCTGATTGCGAGTTTATGCTGCGATGCGTCTGCTTGTGTCGCGACAGGTTCGACGAAGTCGCGTATTGCTTGCCTGAGCAGGAAAGAAACATGATATTGTAGAAAAATAGAGAGTGAAATAAGTACACTCCAATAAAACCATAATATATTGCTCGATTGAATTTTAGTATACTGCTTCTTTCTATGTGGATAATTCGCCGCGGGAAATATTCAGCTGGAAAGAAACGACTTACCGCAAATGCAACAAACGTAACGTCCAGTTTTGGTGGACTCCGCGATCTCGAGAGTTTCGCTCTCGACGGGTTTGCTAGACGGCGCGGTCTTCTTGTTCTTCGATCTGCCGTCGGCGACGAGTAGAGTGTCGTACGTGTAGCTCGAGGCCTTGACCTCGATCTGTCCCACTATCGAGGTCTGCACCTCCTTGTCCATCAGACTGGTCTGCGAGCTGGATTGAGAATTCGGGTTGTTGTTCTCGATGTCGCTGTTGCACTCGGACGTCGGTGGTGTGAGCGGGGACGAATTCTCGACCTGCTGAATCTGCTGATGATGAGTGTGATGGTGATGATGCTGGACCATCGGCGCGCTCGTTATCACCGACGGGCTGTACGTGAGGAGGATCTCCTGGACCGGCGAAAGGGGTATGAAGACACTGCTGGACGTGGTCTGTTGAACGATCGGCTCGTAGACGATCCCCGAGGCGGTCGCGCCGCTCGTTATCGGCGACCTGTAAACGGTGGCACTCCCGAGGTCGACCGTGTTCACCTGGTAAACAGGCAACTCGGTGGGCCGGTAGATGGTCATCTCTTGGACATCGCTGGCCGGTGCTTCGATGACCGTCTGCGGTCCGATCGCGACGCTGGGCGGTGGCAGCGGTGGCAAGGAGCGCGAGAGCTCCAGGAGGTCGTGGGCGGCTTCCGTCTCGGCAGCCGATCGTTCCTTCAGAAGCAGAGGCGTTCGAATCGGTCGCTCCTCGCAGAAGCTCACTCTAGACTCAGGCAGGAACGAATCCTGAGTTCTCGCCTCCGGATTCGTTCGTTCCGGACTCGATTTCGAAGAACCGGCGATGCTCGGCGTCCAGGAAGCGCTACTCGTTGGAAAAATCACGCTCACGGCACCTGGAGCTTCCATCTCCGGCAGAATCCTCGTCGACGCTGGTTCTTGTAGAGACTTTGCCGATTCGTCGATTATCGGTGTTTTTTGCTCGGGGCCGGGCGTTTCGGGTGTCCCCGAAAATTCCGGGAACACCGTCGTGCTCGGAGACATGTTTGTTGACGCGGCCTCGTCGTTTTTCGACGGTATTTCGGTTGCCGTGTTGTCGTCCGGCAAAGTGTCTTCTGTTATGGCGATTGCGTTTGAAACAATAAATAAACGAAATATAACAGTATGTAATATGAGAAAGTAAACATCGGAGTCGAAAAATTTAACCTTATCTTCACTGCATACATTTTCGCGGGCTGGCCAGTCCAGAAAAATCGGGACCGCATAGCTCCGATAAGGAATTGGTCGAGCTTCATTGTTCCATTCATTTAAATATTACACTTTACACTGTGAAACTCGCGAAAAAAATCGTACACAACACCGAACTCATACACAACACGATCCAACTAATTTTTTAAAATTGTAATGGCCGCTCTCATATTAACTGTAGTACGTAGTCACAAGATTGGGATCTTCTGAACTGTAATCGGTACTAACCGTAAGTGGCGGTGCCATTACGCGAGAACTAATTTAAAGCACGAATAAAATGCTATTTCGTTACAAACATTAAAAAAACAAAAAAAAAAAAAAATAATAATAATGTAATAAATAAATATATATATTAGAATATAATTTTAGTAATTGTATCATATCGTATTCGCAATACAGTTTAATATTTATAACAACATATTATTTTATTCGTGCTATACATTAGTTCTCGCGTAGTGGTGGCGCCACTTACGGTTAATAGTGACTGCGGCGTAGTGCAGAATCTTAGTCCCATAGGTCCCATGATCACACAGTATAGCTGATAAAAATGCGGCCATTACGATTTTAAAAAGTTTAATCACATCGCATCGTGTGTGTGTGTGTGTTGTTTACGATTTCTTTTCACAAGTTTTTTAGTGTAATGTGTACTGGATAAATGATTTAAAGACTGAGAGCTTGGCTGACCCCTTATCGAATCAATGAGGCCGCAAATTTTCCGGATGGATCAGTCCGCGAGAAATTCATACGCTAAAAAGGTAAGGTTAGATATTTTTATTCGGGAGGTCGATAATTTGATTTATTATCGATTTTAATATAAATGAACTGAGCGTGTTTCACTAATGAAATATTTATAAATACTAAAATAAAAAAATTGAGCTATTAAAACGTCGATCTACCTTGCGAACCAGAAGTGGCTTCGTCGGGTGTCGACTTGGTCTGCGTCGTCACCGGCGAGGGTGTGTTACGTCCGGATCGGCTCCACGTCTCGAAGCCGCGAGCTACGCTCGATATATATTTGTTGCATAACGCCTTCTTCACCATATAACACCGCGGCATCTTGCCTGACTTATTTATTTGTTTTATATATATTTGTATATATGAATATTACGTATCAGTCACTGTTTTCAATATTGCTCTTTGCGATCGGCTCGCTCCGATCGAAGAAAATCGATCGTTACTGCCAAAGTTATACTCGGTTTACCCTCACCGTCTCTTATCTTTTACAGTCTTTGATCGATCCTTAAAAATTATTGGACGAGACGAACCTTCCCTCTTCCCGTGGTCGGTGTGTCGTTGATCTCCGAATATCCCTTGGCTCTTCTCGTTCGCCGGCTCCTATATTTCTAACAAAATAACTCTCGCTCTTCGAATTCCCGAAATTCTACGCGGAGCGAGAAGGACGCGCTCGGGGCGCGCTCGGGTCGAAGGGGAGAATTCGCGAATTTCTCGTTTAATTTTATTGCTTTCGTTGTACGTGAATAAGAATCAGGCATAATTTGTAAATCTTCACTATTTCTTCGACGAGGCTCGTCGTCGTCGGTGGCGCGTGGCACGTGCATCCGTGCACCCTCCAACACCCTTCTCGCGCTCGCGCGCGTTCGATCGCATAACTCGTCCGAGTGCGAGACTCAACCCCCGGCCCACCCCGGCCCGTCGAGCGCGCGTACCTCGGGGGCCGTGCGAGCTAATAGCGCCTGAGCTAAGGCAACCCGCGATGCATGACGAACGACGGGGTGGCGTGTTTCAGGCTGAGAGGGGGCTGGGATCGATGTATCGGTCACCGGACTGTTTACGTCTCTATATACCTTCCCGTGTGTGTGTATATATATATATATATATATATATATATATGTGTGTGTGTGTTTGAATGGGTGTGTGTGTGTATATATATATATATAGTGCACCCTTGAAAAAGCGGCGCTTATGTCACCGATGGGGTCGCCTTTACGCCGGGCGGACTTTCTCCTCTCGGTACGTGCAACAAGTTGGACAACAGGTTACCGATGAGGTGCCTTGCTTCTCTCTTCTCTCGATAACTCGCTGTATATAGCCACCCTCCGGAGCCAGCGCGCACACACGCGAGCGCGTTAACTGCGGATAAACATATTTTCTCTCTCGATCTTTTTTTTTTTCTTCACTCTAGCTACCCTCGCTCCTGCCGACCCCCCTTCGCTATTTTTTTCTCTCTCTTTATTCGGTTACCACGACACCCTCGACTCGGGACGAGCAAAATCGATGCCGGGATTTTATTCCTCGCGAGGGCGTCACTCTCTCTCTCTCTCTCTTTCTCCCTTTCGCTCTTCTCACCGTCGTGTCTCTCTCTCTCTCTCTCTCTCTCCCTCACTCTCTGGCACTGCAGTTTTTCACTCTCCTCCCTCTCACTCGGCCACAGTGTGCACGGAAACTCTCGCGATCTCGATACTCGCTCCTACCCAGCCTAGGGGTTGGAGTCGTTATATAATTGAAAGCGACGTACGGTCGATAAAACGCTGACGACGCGATAGGCGAGTTCGCGTTGTCCGGAGTTGGACGCGTAAGCGGGGTACGTGTCCGGAGCTCATACGCGACTACGCGTGAATAGGAGAGAGATGACGAGGAGGTGGGGGACGACGGGGGGGAGAGGGGGAGGAGGAGCGCGGAGGTTAAGGTGGTTTTCCTGGATGAGAGTTATCGCTGACGAGGGGCGGCGGGGGAGGAGGAGGAGGGGGGGGTGGGGGTGCGACAGGGTGGCACTCTAGCACTAGCCGGCCGGCTCACACGTACACACGCGGGGCCACAATCGATGCTGGAACGCTCGCCGTTCTCGTGGAACAAAGTCTCGAGCGAGTCCCGGAGGCAGAGGCGGCACGACGTCCCACCGTCGACGCCGAGTGTTTACACCGAGATGGTGGGCTCTCCGGTTGCGCGCGCGCGCGTGTGCGAAATGTGGAAGCGTTTTGCCACCACCTGTGGGGGCGCGTCGCGCGCGAAGCAACAATTGTCCGCGGCTGGATTTGTGGTGGTGAGACGCGGATGTGTATACGTGCGCGAGCGGCCGTGTTGGTGTGTGTTTCGTGTGTGTATACGTGGGGTGGTATATGTATGGAGGAGGGTGTGTATGTGTGTGTGAATGCGCGCGCGTGTGCTTCTCCCGAAGGAGCCGACTACATAACTCGTCCGGGTGTGGCCGAGGCGCGACTGACGACTGCACCGTCGACGGGACGGAGCGCGGGGCTCCGCGGAACGTCGCGCCTGCGTCCCCGGCAACCCTCTTCGCTGCAGCTACCCCCAACACTCTCTCTTTCTCGCTCTCGCGCGCTCTCTCTCTCTCTCTCTCTCTCTCTCTCTCGCTCCCTCGTCCTCGCTGTATATACGTATACGTAGATGTACAGGCTGGTGCAGATACGGTGATTGCGCTATCCGGAAAGCTATAGGAGTTGCCAAAAGAATTGCCGAAGAAAAATTAAGATGTCTCGGGAACGGAATGAGAGGGCGCTTGGAAGGGCTCTTAGGTTGTGATTTAGAATTCAGAAAAATAACTTACGTTCAATTTTTTTTTATTTTGTCAGGGTAGAAGTATCAACGTAGTTATGTTTTGTAAGTTTCAATCCGTGTGTTTCCATTCGTTGGTTATAATGAGGATTGCTAATTTTCAGTATAGATGCATACAAAATTATAAAAAATTATAAATATATGTAAGTTTCACTCATGTGTTTGGGAGTGGCGGTTGCTCCTTGGCAGGATACACATAATGCTAACCAAAATAAATAGAGGATCGTATTCCCTAAGATACGAACTGTCTATGTTTCTAATAGGAACCGTAAATATTAAATTGTTGATTCCCTATGTTCTAGGTATTGTAAATATTGTAAATATTGTAATTAGCATGAAAAATTAATTAATAAAATAACTCTACGTTCTAAACGAATCAACCCATGTTTTCGGCTCAATATGAAAAAATCACCTATTATAGACATAAATCGACAGTAAAATACGTTTTGCATTGCACTACTATAACCATCGCAGAAATTCGACCTTGTATTCACAAATTATAGATATCGGAAAATCTAGAATAGGAGTCGTCATTAGGGAAACCAATATTGCCCCTATAGAGGTCAATTGGCGTCTCGCAATTACGAAATTTTACCTATTAGATAGCAAAGGTCGTACATCCAACATCGATATCACCGAAAGTATTAGTCAAAAATATTTTTGCCTTACAGTAAAGCCTACTTGTTTTAATGAATATATTTTATTTTCGAATTATAATTTTTAATAAAAATCCCAATATAAAAATACAGGACCTCTACGTTTCAGCAAGTATCGAGTATCGAGAACCATTGGATCTTGAAATAAAAATATTCGATAACTTTGTTGATACATTTCTCAATTTTCGGGATGAATTATTATCGTATCTGGATCACCCTGTATATATGTGTATGTATATACATATATAGTATATATATATATAACTCGCTACCAACGCCAATCCCCTCGAACGTCCCGCGGATGTCCCGTGAACCGCATTACCCCCACCCCTCCCGCTTCAATCCACCTCCGTCTCGTTGCACCCTCCGTCCCGTTACGTACTTTCATCCTACACCCCCGCCGAGCACCAACACAAGACCCGCCGTCTCCCAAGCTCGGCTATATCCTATCGCACGCCATCCAGTCTGCTCCCTTTTCGCAAAACTCGTTCCGTTCATTTCTCTATCTATTCGCGAAAACCGGTGGTCCCGCTAAAAGAAATTTGTTGGCTCGATTAGAAGATCGGTTGGTAAACTGCATAATTAACGACGATTGTTTAGAAAATCCGAACTGAATCAAAAAGACAATAAAATATTGTGATTTGTATTTTTATATTTTTCCACTGCACTTGTTTTTATCAAAAGTGTAATAAAAAAGGTAATAAGCCGTCCTAAAAATTTCCATGAGAGTACCCTATCGAAAATTTCGAAAGTAAAGCTAGAAATTATTCAGATTAATCGGGGTTCTTATTTTGGTTCAGCGGACGAATTCATTCCGCTTTTTTTCTTCATTTTCTTGGGTAATTCAGTTTGGGATCTCGACTTCGATTGTTTCTAATGGCCCGAGAGAATCTCTAGTTCGTTTCACCCCTACGCTCTAATTGCCAGACTAAATCTTCCGAAATTACATTTTCTATCCATCCCTGATTCAACTCGAGACGGTCCTCTCCTCGATCGCGCAATTCCGTCGGTCCTCGCTCGCGCTAAACACCCAGGCTTACCTGCCCTATACATCTCGCGTGTGTCATTCTCTCCCTTTCATCCCGCGCGGGTTCAATCGCCGGGACAGCTCGACAATAAACTTTCCCAATTGACCGAAATTGAATCGAATGAATAAATTAAAGTTGGGAGGGTGGAATTTTCTCACCACGATAGGATTTTTCTCCCAGGGAAAAAAGTGAAGATAAAAGTTTATCGTTTAAATTAAACAAAATACAAAATCAGATGCGACCAAAATAAATAGTATAATAACAATAGTAAAATCCAGAGAGAGTAAAATAAAAAGTAGTTTACTCAGTCTTCTCGGGTATCATTTATTAAACCGAAAGAGACGGAAAGGAATCTCGAGGTGGCTGGAATTACGCTGTACAGGGGCGTAAGCCGAATACCGACGAGTGGGGGTAGGAAGAGGG
>NCVS01001651.1:0-38669 GCA_003055095.1 Goniozus legneri | reverse complement strand
ACTGGCAACCCGTGAAATTCGTCGCGTGCGCGTAAAGCGCCGCCATAGGCGCCCGAGTCGATATCGGACTCGTCGAAAAAATCTTTTTCGCTCGGCAATTTAGATTTAGCCACGAATCAGCCGTAAGGTGTACACAGACACCATCGAGTTGGTCGTTGAAGAGGGACGGATTTTATGGGCGCTAGGGGGGACCCGTGAAGAATTCGCGCGAGTTTTGTCAGAAATTTTTCGACTCGTAAAATCGACGAAGAATGTTTTAGGCTTCCCAATATTTGTGGTGATTTTAGTATTTCGCTTAATTTGTTCAGTTATTGTTCGGTGCTTATTTATCGGATAATTCAACCTCGCACACAACGAAATTAGTAATTTTTTGTACGAGTGGGTCAATGTTTATAAAAAAAGTTTTTTCATTGGCAACTGTGCTAAAAACACTTCATAACGGAGTTGTGTTTAAAAAAATATCTTTATTATTAATATTTATATATTAAAATGTCTTTTTTTATATTACAAAATTAATCGATCAACAAGTTGAATTTGTCCCTCGCGCGAGATTAAATTTTTATCCGGCTCGTTCGTCCGTATTACGTCATTTTTATTCCCCATTTAGTTTTTATTTTTACGCGCACGCCCGGGTGCATCTCCGTCCGAAATGTAACTACGGTCATAAAGTTCGTTGTACATGTATATATAGATTCTCTTTTCTCGGCACCGTGCAATCGTATTAGGGTTCACGAGGGCTCGATTCCAGGACAAATTTAGTATCCCGTGATAGGAATTGACGTAATTGCGTTCCGCGCATCAGATTCCTAATTTCGATCATCTCTTCGTGATCTTGAATTTGAGATCGCCGTCCGGCGCGTACATGAAGGTCACTTTGTATTTGAGCGGCTGGTGATGGTACTCCAATTTGTAGGAACGGATGAGCTAGAACATTTTTTCGATTGTAAGAAAATTTCATTATCTTGTTATTTTAAGAGATTTAAATCTTCAATTGCGAACCTTCGCGAGCAAAACTTGCATCTCGAGATCGGCGAATCGTCGGCCTAGGCACATTCGCGCTCCGTGGCCGTAGGGCAACGACGCGAACGGATGGAGTCGTTGCTCGCTCGAGTCCTTCAGCCAGCGCGAGGGTTTGAATGTTTTAGCGTCCTCGACATATTCCTCCATATTTCCCGTGACGAGTGTCGGGAAAACTACTTGAACCTGCGCGAGTCAATTATTTAGACGCGCGCTTTTATATCGTAGTTTGTAATTCGACGAAATAATAAAAATTCTGCTCACCCCCTTCGGTATTCTGTAGCCACAAATGATGGTGTCTTGTTGCAGCGTTCGTCCATTCCCAATTACGGTTGAGTAAACCCTGAAGAAGCGAAAAATTCCAAACGTTAAAAACACTACTAGTTTGTGCATGATATTAAAATCTGTTTGCTTATTTCCATTTGAATTGATTTTGATATTGGCGAAATACCTGAAGACTTCGCGAATAAACGCTTTCATATAAACAGCTTTCTCCAAATGTTCGTTGGTCAACCGGACGGATGGGTCAGGCAGAATTTCAACGAGCTCCCGATGTATTTTCTCCTGCTCCTCTGGCCTGGTGGCCAGTTGATAAAGAATGGAGCAAACTGCCATAGATATCTGACGAAAAATCAAGTTAAAAATCCATTCCGGGATTGCGAGCGGTATTGTCTATTCATACCGTGTCTATGCCAACGAGGATCAAATCGAGGGCCAATATATAAGCCATTTTCGGATCCTTCTCGCTCGCGAGAATTCTTTCGACCAACGACATGTCGGCTTCGTCCACAGTTTTTCGCTTCAGCCTCTCCATAGCAGCGTCGATGTACTTCATGCATATTCTGAACAGACGATAGTTGAAATTTTAGACGGGCTATAAAAATTTCGCTACATCCCGGAAAGATAAATATGTTAAGCCAGGTAGGATCGATCTCACCAAATTCTACTATTACGTTTCGACTTCTATCGCGATGATTTTAAAAATCAATTTTCCCGAAATTATCTCCTGGAGAACGTCCTTTACCCGGACTGGCAAATGAGCTTTTTCGATGCGCCGAACCGAGCCGGATCTTCTATTCTTAGCCTAATTAACAATCGGGTCGAAATTTGAATAACAGCCCCACTTACTCGACGAAGTAATTCATGTTCTTAACGTAACGCGCCCACAGCGGTGTCGGCACGTAACGCCAATAGGGCGCCTTCAGCTCCAAAACCGCGACGTTCCTCAGCGCGAACTTGGCTGCATCGATTATCCTCTGGGGCTCCGAATCCGGCAGCAGCGAGCCGCCTAAGCAGCCGAGCCTCACGTCGAGGGCGACGCGACCTATGCCTGTTTGGAATCAGCCGCCAATTAGATAATTGTATCGATATTCAATTCGCGATATAATTATCGATTGTGTCAACCCGACACCTACGGTACGATAATGTGGCAAACAGGCCACAACCTCCATGTAAATTAATACTCTCCCTTCTCCTGTCCTAACCAAATTTTCGCTATGGACATTTATATTAAATTAAAATATAACGATAAACTAATCATAATTTATAAACTATAAATATATAATTAATTCATATGTTATAGCCGATTTCGTTTCGTTCTCCTTGTCTTCCTTGAACACTTGGAAAAGTAACCGTTTCCAAATTGTCAAGATCGATCAATTGAAAAAAAATTTTAAGACAAAATTCAAGGTGTCCACTTTTTGATTACCCACATAGAATTCAAATGTTAAAACAAAAATTACTGATAAAATAACGATGGCATACAAGAATACTAACACTCGAGTGCCCACTTGTGAATTTCATTGTCAAAGTCAGCCGGGACCTCCTCGTTCTTCAGTTTGATCTCCTCGATCCTGAAAACCGAGCGATTTAGCTGGACGATCGTTAGATGGGCTCGTTGCGCAATTCTTTACCTCTTGATGAAGTCGTTAGTGACAACCTCGATTGGTGTTATGTACTTCTTGACGGTTCTAGGTTGGAGGACCGGTTTCTGCACGCGCGTACGGAATTCCCGCCACTGTTCGCCGTGACTGCAATGAAAAAATAAACGAATTTCAACAATGACGAAACAGTCTCGACGTCTGGCTCTGAAAATAACTGTTTGAATTATTCAATAGCCAGGATGAGAAAAAACAAAAAGAAAATCAAAAAAATAATTTTACATAATATATATGCAATCTTAATACAAAAAAAAAAAAAGAAATAGCGTTCACTGTTGATTCAGGTTTTTGTTAATTTATTACGGAGATTGTAAAAAATTGCAGAGACAAAAAGCTTACACTCCCACAACTCCTGGCAAGTCCCCAAAGAAATCTTTTCGTACGACGCTCTTGTATTTAACGAGGCAGGGCATGGAGGGCCTGAAGGGCGTAGGACCCTCCTGTCTGTAGATCTTTTCGATCTCGTCGGCGTCGTAAACGAACAACAGATCCGGTCTGCCGATCAAGCCGGTCAACCTGACGATCTTGCCGTACTCCTCGTAGAAGAGCTGGGAGATCCTGCCGGTGTCGGAGATCGTGTACTGTCCAATGACCGGCATGAGACGCCACGTGTTGCCGAATATCGGAGTCGGTTTTGGTCCCGGCACCTCGCTGTAGGGCTTGGCCAGCTCCTCCGCGAGGAGCTGGGGCGTAATCGGTATCGCGTGAGACGAGGAGGATCGTCTGCAGGACTCGAGTTTCCTCGCCACCGCGATCAATCTTCGATCCCACATTTCGCCTGGATTTTAGTGCGCGGTCGGTTTACTAGTGGACACGAATGAAAAATTCAACGTTAAACTAGAAAATTTCGACCTTCTCGGTGGGAACACCGACGTGAAAAATTCAACGGCACGGAACGTCCCCCAGTCGCGTCGCTCATTAGCGCGTCAGCCTATTCAATATTTCGTTTTTTTTTTTTTTTATTTTTCGAGGGCATACCGAGTAGAAGGTTCTTTTGGTTTGACGAATTTTGTTTCCGACGAATTTCGTTTGATTCGAGAAAATTCAATTTTATAAATGTCACAATAAAAAAAAATGCTTTTCATTTTTTTTAGGATAAACTAATTAAAAGCTTTCTCTAGATTCTATGAACTTGGTGGCAGACGTATTTTGCTTCATTAAAAAATAACCCCAATTTATGAATATTATAATAATTATTCGTATAGGTCCATTTTAATGCACAATGAAAAATAAATTATTATATTACTATTATTATTATTATTATTATTATTCAACTCATTTGATAATTGGTTGAATGAATTATTACTGTCGTTTCGATCAAAAATTTGTTGAATTCTACACCGAATATTCGTTCAATTTTTGACCGATGGTTCAACAAACCTCTTGCTCTGGCCCTCGTACCAAATCTAAGCGGCGTAATCTAACACACGCGAGATTCACGTTGCACAACTCCGCTGGCCGCGCACTCGTTACACACGCGTGACTATATTAAAACACGAAAACGAAAATTTCAAAGTTCGTAGTTATCTGGCAGTCGATCGTTATCGCGGCATTCGCGGCTTAAAACTTAACTGTAAAGCCATTCCACGCGATGTGCTCCCAGCTTACTGACGTTTTCCTCGCTCGATCCCGAAGGGAGTGGGGACGGACCGTTTTCTTTCGTGTTCCACGAGGCGGAGAAAAAAAAGAAAGCGATCTCGGACGATTCGAGGTTCGCCGTGCCACTAACGCCAGTAAAAATAATTGGGAGTCCCTCTTACGCGACCGCAAGCCAGAGAGAGTCACGACCGGCATCCTCCGATTGGCTCAACTTCCTCTCCCCTCGCTCCCACTTCTTCTACCTGTGTGCAATACTAACGCGTCTTCGCGATTTTCACCGATCTCCTAGCGTGCACCGGCCGACGCCTTCCGTTCCCTCATACGTCAATCATAATTTCTCATTCTCGCAGTTCTTCGCGATAAATTAGAAAAAGGAAATAAATAATGATGGTAATAACGATAAATGTAGGTTTTCTAACTTTTTCTTAAAATTAAAAATTCAACCAAATATTTTCAATGGGATGAAATCAAATGTATTTCAATAAAATAGAATTGTCCGAAAATTTGTGTTTCGATTGTTTATGTATTGTTTTACACTTTTAATCAGATCTTACATTTTTTACATTTTGCAATAAATTCCGTTAGCTTGGAATAAGAAATGGTTTTTCTCTTGCATTGTGCACTTGAGGAAGAACAATGAGACCTTGCGGAGAAAATGAGCTCATTTTTATGGCTGATCGCGTAACGGTGCCATCGTGGTCTTGTTGGTTGAGGGTATCGAATGCCTCGCGTGCTTTCGTCGTGTTGGGATCGGACCTTCAGATGGCGACAGCGAGACGTTTTACGACTCGATTCGTTCGAGACTCGAACCCGATTTATCTGCGCTTCGGTGCATGCAGAATGAATGCACGAGTGCAAGCGTGTAAGGCGGGTTTACGTCGATCAGGCGTTACGAAGAGCTCGACTTGGTCGACTGGAGCACCGCGCGCTCGAAATTGTCGAAGATCTGCACGAACGCAAACGTTCAATAACTGGTTCTTCTTTTATGTTTATTAAAAGAAATTCACTCTAGCTGAAAATAGAGAAAAAATATTTTTAAATAAAATCTGCAACAGACTGAAGAAAAATGAATTAAAAAAATAAAATGTAAATAACAACAATAAAATAAGAATAGCAAAATCAATATTTTATTATAGCGCGAAGGGTTAACCAACTAGGATTCTTGCTCAACCCGCGAAAAGTTAGAAAAATAGCAACGCGATATACTTGTCTATTGCTACATATCAATGCGGAACGCGAATAGGAGTGATATGTTCATTTCGATTTTATGTTTCGTACGGCGCAACGGCTATGCCCGTAACGAAACGTACGTATTACGCACACTGGCAGTGAACGTGGGATTAGATTGCACGGATAGGAACGCGCCGCGAATATTAAGACTGGTTAATGATCCGAAACCTTCCACTCATTTTTTTTATAAATCGACGATATTATATATCTACCCCCGATTACCGAGAACGACTTCAGTAGCGAACATTCCCGCGTTCTCGGACAATGAGAGGCACGCCATTAGAATAAACACGAAACTGCCGATTCGTACGTAACGAATCAACCCATCTTCCTCTTTTTTTCTAAAAAGTGTCACGTAGTGTTTTCGAAAGTTTGGAATCGGATCTTCAACTAGTTAAACACGAGGCAATTTAATCCGTAGGTCGCGTAACGGGTATTTAACGAGACGAGACCAAAAGGCCCTTTTTGTCAATTAACTTCACAAAAGCGTCGTGAGATTCTGTTTGTGATGAAATCTCGTGTCTGGTTCGACCAACTGCCGAAGTGAATCACCTCGAAACGGTGAGTTACCTAGTTTCAGCTACTTTTTACTAGTTCGGAATTTGAATTGTCTGATCATTTTTTCGTAAAACCATTTCAGATTCGTTTCAGCGTTCGGCAAATTATTTCGTTTATTTGGGTTTGTCGAAAGTACTCGTTCGCTCAAACTGATTGAATCAACTCTTTGTAGAATTTAAAACAGTAATTAGCGAACAATTATCGGAGACGATCGTTTCAATTCGAGTCGATTCATTTTAATATGCTCATTAGTATGAATCGCTTTATTATGATCTAGATTAAGTAAATTCATTCCGAATTCGGCTCGTCTAGCTTGAAGGTCGATCGAAACAACAAAACTCCAAAATTTAATTCTCCAAAATAGGGAAGAGATTACAATCGGGGCTCGGTCTAGCTAACTTCTTTTATACTTCCCCTCCCACCCTACAAGCACTTTCCATGCTTCGCTCGGTTTCGAGCCAAGAGAGCACGACTAGCGCGAAGTGGATGGTATATTTCGTAGCTATCTCGTGAAACCGATGCTAGTCCGGTGCGCGATGCTCGTCGCGAACGAGATAAAAAAAACTCGCCTACTGTAAATAACAATAGACCTCATTTTTCGTTAATTATAAACAGCGAGTGGTGCGTGAATTATGTTCGCGAGAATCGGTGACAGTTGAAGCGAATTTTATTGTTTTTCCAAAAACCGTACACGAGGTTGGTGCAATTGGAATATTTTTAATTTTGTGAAATTCAGTGGCACGGCTGGGAAAAAATAGAAAGGCGAATCGATTACCGCGAAATGATTAACACTTACAATAGCCTCACGTTTGACACTGTTTCCAGAAAATTGCATACTATGCACTCTCACTCTCTCCCCTTTCCGTGTTTATAATTACTTTGCGGAATATTGGCGGGAAAATAGTCACCGGTGTATTCGCCAAACGCTGTTTGCGCGAACATTCGAAAAGCATCGTTCATTTTTATAAACTCGGTGAAATCGTGTTTTCCTGAATTTTTCTTTTTCGAAGTTTCTAACGTGCCGCGTGTGATTGTATATTTTTTTGAGAGGACCGTTAGTCGTAATTGACCCTCGGTTGGGGAAAACTGCAAACGGAATCGCGTGACGTGTCGAAGGACGAGTCGGGAGTTGCGTAACGCGACGTTCGTCTTCAACGTTCGTCGCTATAAAATCAGCATTAATCACCGACAACTGATTAAAAATGTATTCGGGAAAAAATCGCACACGCCTCTTCCTACATCGATTCCGTATATATCTCGTTTGAATCGCAAAAAAAAAAAATGTTCCTCGTTAAATCGCGAAACGAGGGATAATTATACGCGCGGAAAATAAGGAGGGTCGTGCCGAGAGAGGGAAATAAGAAAACTGAGATGAAAGAAAATAAAAGACCGCGAGTTCTGGCAAAGTTCGCGAGGGGGTTAAACGCTCGCCACTGTCGCGAGCAACGATTCCTCGAGCGTAAAGAGTTTAATTGGTGAAATCGCAACGCGAGCGCGAAACGGCGTTATATTGAAAAGTGCCGAGGAAAGTTTTAACGTTGGTGTGCGCGTACGCGCCAACGAAAATTCGAGGCAATTAGGAGCCGTCCGCTACCCTACCCTCGCTAATTAATAATAATTCAATTAAAGCGAGCACGAGATTTCCTGTGTACGTAATTATGGATACGCGGGTTCGATCGACCGATTAAAATTATTTCGTAATTCTTGTATCTTGGGGTTAACTGGAGCAGAAGTATCCGAATCGGTGACAATTTTTGTACCAACGCTCAAAGTTAGATAAAAATTATCGAGTTTTCATTTGGTACCTCGTATATTGCAATACTTTTTTTTAAAAAGAATAGACAGGCACGTAAAGTATCATAAAACGAAGAGAATGCTATCGTGCATAAGATCGATGAGATACGAATAATTGTTGTTTTGCAGAAAGAGAATGTTGTGCCAGGGGCGCGCACCGCTCGTACGCCAATTGAACGGCGTTGCGAAAAACGCGAGGAAATTGGAGACCCTCGCCACCACGAGCACGGTGATTGACGGACAGGACGTGTCCCACTATCGCCCGTACTCGGAGATACCCGGACCGAAACCGGCACCCCTGCTCGGCAATACCTGGCGTTTCATTCCATACATCGGTCAGTTTTCTCAAATCGGAAGGCAGTCTTTAAAAATGAACTCGAATGACCTCGAAACTTGGAAATTTTATCCTTCAGCCAAATACAACGGAAAATTAAATTGGCACTAGTCTGAAGTTTCGCCGGGATTTATTCAAGCTCGTTATTAAATTCGTTCAGGATAATTCTGAAAGTTCTGAAAATGAAATTTTTCACAGGCGATTTCAGCATACCGTCCATAGACAAAGTGTCGAAGCGCCTGTACGAGCAATATGGCGAGATTGTCAAAATCAGCAATCTCCTCGGCAGGCCGGACATGGTCTTCGTTTACGACGCGAACGAAATCGAGAGGATATTCCGTCAGGAGGAGAAGATGCCGTTCAGGCCGTCCATGCCCTCCTTGAACTACTACAAGCACGTTCTCAGGAAAGACTTCTTTCAGGAAGGCAGGGCCGGTGTCATTGCTGTGTAAGTATTTTCAAGTTAAATTCAATCAGTCGATTCGGCAAAATTTGCCCTCAAAGATTACAACAATTTGCTACACCGATAATAGCAAGGGATTCTCGAGACGAGTAATTTTGGTGAAATTTAATTCACCGTTCGAGTTATCGACCTCCGTGCGTAACGCGATCGGTAAATATTTACCCCGCGCGCTCCGATTTTCAGGTACGCGGATTGATAAATAACAGGGGGGAGACAATCTCGATGCTCGTACGAGCGCATCGTCGCGAAGTGGATCGAACGTGGAAGGCGATTGTTCGCGTAGAAAGAGAGAGAGTCCGGCGTTCGCGTATTTCGAATTTTCCGCGATGGAGTTAAAATCCGGTTCGACAGGTGGTTCGGCTTTATCGGGGCAATGATTAAAGAACTATTGCGCCAGCTCATCCCGAACCCGGTTAAGCGCGCGCGATAAAAAGGCGAACCGTGCGCGCATTATCCTCTCGATCGCACCCGAATTACGTCAATGCAACGCCTGCTCGTGAAGCGAAGAAAAAAAAAAAAAAAGAGAAAAGTCGACATACACACCCAGAACGAGTTCCCAAGATATTCGCTTTGGCAATCTCTAACCGTTTATAGACTATCTCGACATATTTCGTCGATATCGCACCGTTTCGTGGAATATTTGAATTGTTAATCGGCCGCTAAACCGGAATCGGTACCGTTTGGCATTTCTTCGCGTACGAATCCACGAATTTCGGAATTGGGAATACGCACGTGCCCGCTGTCATTGAGTCCGAGCTCGCGATTTCTTTTTTCTTTTTTTTTTTTTTTTGATGAATCAACCCTAGACATCTAAAAATAAATTCATCTAAAAATATACAAGACAAATTGCTGAAATATGAATAATTAATTTATTAAAAAGTAATTAATTTTCCGAATAAAATATTATTGGGCTACGATAAATATTAAATTAGTATAAATGTTCTCAATGCAAGATATTACGTATAATAAAAAAGTAATAACGATAGTGCTGATTACATATTGATATGTCAAAAATTTATTTTTATCGCGTCGAGAATATGTAATTATCGAGTTGCGTATTTCTTCCTCGCACGGCTAAAGAAAAGCCGATAATAATACACGAGGTCTGTGATGTTTTGCTATTTTACGCAGGCACGGCGAAAGTTGGTACAATTTCCGTAGCAGAGTGCAACAAGTAATGCTGCAGCCGCGAACGGCCCGAATGTACGTAGGAAGCATCGAGGAGGCCAGCAACGCTTTTCTGCGAAGGTCCGTACCTAATTTTCTTTACCATTGCGCCATGAAAACAGCCAGGAAACGAAAAACCATTCTACCGGCGCACCCTACTTATTTATTCCCCTTCTCCGAGAGTATCCGCGTCAGTTTTAAATTGCCTATAAATCATTTTTCTCATTCTCTCTCTCTCTCTCTCTGTCTCTTTCCAATTCACCTCTCTTCGTCTAGTAAATGATAGTTGATAAGGCCAAGTATACTATTTATCTATTTTTCTCTCTTTTCAATTTTTTATCAGATTTATTTAGCAAGATTACATATTTATACTATTCATTTGTTCGACTCTCTCCCTCATCTTCATCTCTTTAGAAAAAATCTTACGCGATCCGTGACGTAACACTCTATTAAAAAAGAAATCATCATCCTCTTTTGTTTTTGGCCCATGACCTTATTGCGAATTTTTGCCTTTCTGTCGATTTGTCACACGAGCTACGCCTCGTGTTTTGCATTTCAAAACACCCGCACTCGGCATTGTTCACCCCTCGTTCACGCGCTGAATGTACTCTGTCAACAGACTAACAAAACAAAAAAAAAAAAAATAAAAATGTACATAGGACGAACAATAATAAAAAAAAAAAACCATAAAAAACCGTTCCCAATCGGTGTGTCCCGCGAAATTCGCGCTGCGGTCTCGTGAAAGTTACGATCTCCGGCTATCCGTTCCTAGAGCGTCGTTCTAAACAAAGTATTTCTTTTTTTTTCCTCTTGGCAAAAAAGGATCGAGAGGATAAAGGACGAGAGGAACGAGCTACCCGACGACTTTCTGAACGAGATCCACAAGTGGTCGCTCGAGTGTAAGGATGAATGAATTACCGAAATCTCGTCGTTTGAGGAGAGTGTGATAAATAGATCTATTGGTTGACAGCGATCGCGCGAGTCGCCCTCGATGTCAGGCTCGGCTGCATGGACGACAACGCCGACGCCGAGACCCAAAAGCTCATCGACGCGGTTAACGTCTTCTTCGAGAACGTGGGTGTGCTGGAGTTAAAAATACCATTCTGGCGATTGTTCAACACACCCACATGGAACAAATACGTGAACGCGCTCAACACGATCGTAGGGTGAGCCACAATTTTTATTTCAACTAAATTAATTAACTAAGTCGATATCTTTGTTACTAGGCCTTAAAATGGCACTTCACGGACGAGTATAATTTCAGACGAGTGTGAAGCGACATTAGAGCTGTGTATAAAAAATCGTTTTTTGTCACAGGTGCACCTAAAGTGCAATTTTACGAACCAAGAAAAAAAATTATTTTTACAGACTGATTTTAGGTCAAAAATTAATGTTTTAGGTAAATCAGTAACAAAAAAAAAAAACAGTCTGTGAAGTTCAACTTTACGGCCTGAAATCGAGCTGTAAAGTCGCACTTGAGGTGCACCTGTGACAAAAAAATAATTCCTATAAGCCCCCCCCCCCAAAGTTACCATCGATTCTGTCCAACGTTCCCGACTCGTCAGTGTTGCAATCCGCGATTGTTTGCAGTGACGAAACACGATGTATATTGCCTTTTCTTTTTTTCTAGTATTACATCCAAGTATACAGCGGCTGCGTTGTCCAAAGTTAACGAGGAGACGCGAAAATGCGCCGAGTCTTCGTTGTTAGAAAAGGTTCTCATGCTAGAGAACGATCATAAACTAGCCACTGTGCTGGCTCTCGATCTTTTCCTTGTCGGCATCGACACGGTACGTGTAAATAACAATAAAATTTGTTTACGATTCGCATCTCATTTGATATGAAATACGGAAGAACTGTTCAATCTTGAAAGAAGAACTCTGGGATATTATTAGTGTCACAGGATGACGTAATGTCCTTCGAATATGAAAGTAAAAAAAATCAGGAATAAAAGTCCTTACGGTTGAAAAATGATGCGCTATAACGGACACTGCGCACCGGAACTTTCGTAAAATCGAGTAAGGATTCTGTGGCAATCCCAAGTCCCTCTTTGAAGATTAATGTGAAGAAGAGCAGTGCGCGAAAATAATAATGACATTCGATTACGTAATGAGAAAGAGACCCGCCTAAATTTACTCGGTTGTATGTCAGACGTCGAACAGCGTGGCTTCAGTGCTCTATCAATTAGCGCTCCATCCGGAGAAGCAGGCGACCTTGTACGACGAGATATGCAACGTCCTGCCTGCCAATGGAGAGCCGATGGAAGCCAAGCACTTGGATCAGCTGCGTTACCTGAAGGCGTGCATTAAGGAGACCTTACGGTACGTTTCGCGTGACGAAATCAACCTCGCAGTACGCGCCGAGGTGTACGAAAGTCATTTTCGCTAATCAAATGCTAAATTGTTAGAATGTACCCGGTCGTGATTGGGAATGGAAGGTGTATGACGAAAGACACGGTGATAAGTGGATACCGCGTGCCCGCTGGCGTGAGTATTATTTCATTTCACTTGTTGAACCAGTTTCGATATTGATCGCTCCTGGTAGTCATAACAGAAACAAAAAATTATATTAGAACACGAGAAACGAATAATAACGATATGAAGTAGAATACTTGTTTGGCCTTGAAAATCGTGTCACGGCCTTGAAAAAAGTCGGTAATAAAATATGAATGTCGTTTCTGAATTTCAAACGAATCACCCTATACGTAATAATTGTTTCCTCAGGTACAAGTTGTTTTTCAACATTACGTAATCAGTAATATCGACAAGTACTTCCCCCGGAGCAAGGAATTCATGCCGGAGAGATGGTTTCAGGACGACGGCGTGCGTCACGCTTTTGCTTCGTTACCGTTCGGTTACGGTAGAAGAATGTGTCTCGGACGAAGATTTTCGGAACTGGAGATGACCATCGTAATCAGTAAAGTAAGAGGCGATTCGGTTTCAATCGTGAGATTGAAGATATCGATATAGAACGTTAATTACGATAAGTGAGCACTCTTTCTTTTTCCAGATCATCCAAGCGTACAAACTGGAATACCATCACGAGAAATTAGATTACCATATCAATCCAATGTACTCACCGTGCGGTCCGTTGAAATTGCGACTGATAAAAAGAAATTCGTGAAAATAACGTCAACGTTACCTGTAGTTTTTCTTTTTTCTTAAATAAGTTTATTAACAATTTTTTTTTGATTTGTAATTATAACTAAAATTTTTATACAAATTATTATTTAAAAACAAAGAGTCGTGGTTTACGACTCGAACCATTTCAATTTCTTTGTATCGATTGACGCTAGCTTGTTTTTGTAACTGTTTACGAGCTTGGTGAAATCGGCATCGTCGGATGGATTTTTCTTTGCGCGCTTAGGCGGCTAAAAAACGAAATAGAGCATAAATCAATTATCGCGATTATACAGAATTTTTGTAAAATACTGCCATTTTAAATCTTTATCGATTTAAATAAAACACACAAATGAAAGAATTTTTGTTAATTACCTTAACATCCCTCTCCTCCTTCCATTCGCGCTTTCTTTGCGTTAATAATTTCTGTTGTTTCAATTTTTTCTTATCTTTAAGAACATTTTGACTGTGTATTTGACCCTGGTTTTTCAAACTGAACTTAGTCCTCAGTCTCGTTTGTCCTGGTTTACCAACAATACCAGTGAAAGGAGCTGGTTCGTCTTGAGTATCGGAGGTTCCTGGTTTCGCTGACTTGCTAAAATTTTTCTGTGGTGGTTTGGATTTGACCGATTCCTTATTTTCTCCGCTACCTTCTTTTCTCTTATTATTGTTATTTTGGAAAAGAGGATTCTTTTCCCGACTTTTTTGTAGTCGTCTTTCTTTGGCGTTGACCATAACGCGATTTTCAATTGAGAATGCTACAATTGGTCTCTGTAAGAGATAAATTTAAACAAAACTTCTAACATTTCAATCGATAATATTGAATTTTAATAAAATTTTAAAATTTCACCATACCTTGTGTTGATGGAATACTTTTGGATTATTATTAATATTTCTGAGAGCAGTTAGCGCATCTTCGTGTGTTGTGAATGTTACAAAACCGTACTCTTTCGATTTGCCAAGACCATCGGATCCTATATCACGCAGGTCACGCATAACTCTTGCCTTAAAAAAGTAAAATTAAGATTTCTGCGATATTGTAATCGTCATTCTCAATTAGATAATATTACCTCTCTGATTATAGCTTTTGGTGGTGCATGTTTTTTGAAAATTTCTCTCAATCTAAGGTCATTCATGGTAGGAGGTAAATTATGGACAACGAGTCGAACTCGAGAGACAAACATATTAAGATTTCGAAGCATTTGGGATTTCCAGTTCTCTAATTGTAACCTCTTAGCCATGTCCGTTTGAGAAACTCCTGATGCCGCGGGTGTTCCAGCGATGATTACTGAAAAAAGATTGGTATTATAATTTTGTTTCGTTATTCAGTGAAAAATATAATACCTCCTTCTTTGACAAGATATAAATTCCGAGTATCTTTCTTTTTATTAAAGTCGGAATTCTTTTTATCTTCTACTTCGTTTTTATGAAGTGCTCTGTGTGCTTCTAAGATTTGATCGTCTATTTTCAGTTTTGTACCTGCCGCTAAACATTTTTCGGCATCTGCCGGATCCTACAACAAATTTCATTATTATATACTGATCATTATATAATAAATCCTTTATTACATGAGTAAAAGCGGCAATTCACCTTAAACTTAACAAAAGCTGTGCCCTTTGAATGCTCTGTGATAGGATCAATGCATACTAAAGCATAAAATACGGGCCCAAACTGTTCAACGCATTTTTTTAGTTCATCATTGTTAACTGAAAATGGAACGTTTTTCAAGAAAACAGTTCTACCCTCGGACACATCGTTTGATATAACTCTAGGATGTTTCCGATCAGGATTGTCAGTTTCCATAGATAAATCATTTTCTTCTTTGATATTAACTTTTTTTTCATCAGATTCTTCTTCATCGTCCGATCCGGATTCTTCATTGTCTAACTCAGAATTGTCATCATTGTCACTATAAACAAAATTCACTGATTTTAGATTTTTATGTAATAAATTACTATTTATAATGAACAATATCTACCTCTCATTATCAGATTCTGCATCAGAACCATTCAACTTATCAACATTTGATTCTATCTCAATCTCATCTTTGTCATCGTCATCGTCATCTTCGTCATCTTCGTCCTCTACTTTAATTACTTCTTTTTCAGTATTATCTGAGTTTTTACTATCGCTCTCTGTTTTTTCATTTGTTTTACCAAATTTATTTTTTGGTACTGCCCAATCTACAACTATTTGACGACCTAGGAATTGTTGAAGATTGGAATAATGGATAGCCTTAGCAGCATTTTGAACTAATTCAAATTGTACAAATCCACAGCCAACTAATTTTCCATCTGGTTTTTTTAAGAGTTGCACTTCTTTAACATTTCCATATTGCGAGAAGTGCTCTCGTAGTTTCTCTTCTGTGCTCTGCAATATGAAAATATTATCTATAATGAAACGAAAATGAAAAAGGAAAAATTATTTTAGAATTAAAAAATTACCTTAAAAGACAAATTTCTAATTATAATTCTTGCTCTTTTTTCAGTATTTTTCTGTTTTGCCAATTCTCTTTGTTTCTTCTTATCCAATTTACGTTTATTATTCTTATTTTCTACTGCATTTTGATCTTCTTCGGTAGGTTCTTCTTTGATTTCCTCTTTGATTTCTTCTATTCCGTCATCTTCCGAATCATCATTTATAGTTTGTATTTCTTGTTTTTCTTCCTTAACATCATCGGAATCTTCAATTTTCACAGTATTTTCAAGTTTTTGAACAAATTTTGATTTTGCTATTGCCCAGTCAGGATTTAATTTACGACCTATAACATTTGAATAATTAGTTAAAAAGTACACATATATGTCTTATAAATAATTGAGATACGGTTAAATTACATACCATGTAATACAGTATTCTTAGTATTGAATATAGCTTTCGATGCATCTTCAATACGCGAGAATTGTACAAAACCACATCCAATAAGATGACCATTTGGACGTGTTGGCAAATTTATTTCTTGTATTTTACCATATTGCGAATAAATATCTTGAATTTCTTGTTCTGTGACCTGAAGATATTCAACAATAACATTATTATTTTATTAAATATGAATTTTATTCACACCCTGTTAACCGAAAACCAACCTTGAATGGTAAGTTACGTATAATAATTCTAGCATTGGGATTTCTTGTTGTTGCGCTGGCGTTATCATTATTAGTAGTCGGTTTTCTTCCAGATTTCTTCTTTTGACGATAAATCCAAGATAGATTTTTTTTGTCGCCTCGTTGACCTATTCATAAATGTCAAATTACAGTTAGAATATAAATTAGTTGAAAATACAATGGTTTACACGAACTAGTTACCTGAGTGTTTCATTTTTTGTATTTTATTTAATTCTTCAATTCTCTATGTCACTCATGAACCTTATTTATAACCTAAAAATGCGCACATGCTTCTCTTCCTTCAATTTGTCTCAAGAACTGAATATATAAAATTCTAAGATGAAAAACTCGAATATCCTATCGGTGAGTGAAACGAGTGATATTATCGACAGGCATAAAAATAGTTGGTAGTTCTTGAATATCACGCGATGACAAAGCAAGCGCTAGTATCGAAAAATCATATGTTGACTCATCAAGATTAGGTTAGTGAATTTGCAGCAGGTACACGGTTTTCTGCTACGTATGAATGTCAGTTTTGAAAAGGTCAAAACGTTGAATTAAATTATCAAATTTTATTCATGTAAGTATATTGAAAATTTATCCCACTAATTTTGACTCTATTCAATTTCATTTGAATATAATAATTTGAAATAATAATTGGCGAAATGTAGCTGTATTCTTAACCTTAATTGTTATAAATTTATCAGTGGATAATAATTATTTTTTTTTTTTTTTGTAGAATGAATAACTCATCGGATCCACGACGCCCTGACAGGGAAGTACGTTACAAACCTTCTGTAACGAGTACACAAGCGCAACCTGGAGATGATCTGACACCCGACTACATGAATATTTTAGGAATGATTTTTAGTATGTGCGGACTTATGATGAGGCTCAAATGGTGCGCCTGGGTTGCGCTCTACTGCTCCTGCATAAGTTTCGCCAACTCCAGAGTTACAGACGACACTAAACAAATTCTCAGCAGTTTTATGCTGTCAATTTCGGCTGTAGTTATGTCCTACTTACAAAATCCTCAACCAATGACTCCGCCATGGGCAACGGCTGTCCAATAGATTCGTAGATATAAATCAATTTGTACATGAAATACACGACTGAACGAAAATTATTACCAAGGATAATATATATATATATATAATAATTGTTACTTTTCATTACTTATTACATTATTTACATCTTTTCATAAAAGAATACATAGCGAATCAAGTACCAAATGCGTAACCATTATTGGTTAAAAATAAAAAGAAAAAATATAAAAATAAAAATTCTAGTTTTTCTCTTATTTATTATAAATTATTATTATTTCTTACATTAGAAATTTTTTTTGTAATTTTTTCCCTACAGATTTTCTACAAATATCGCTTATTTTAATTCAATTAACATTCTTCTTATATGTATTGACTAGAATTACATATTATTTGTCTTTGTCTACTTTTTACATAAATATTACAGTGGTTCTGGAATAATAGATTTTTTACAAACATTTCACAATAGTAGAACATAATTTTGATCATTCTAACAACATTTGTCATTCGCACTTTTCCTATCGATTTCTATATCGTCCTTCACGCTCTTATAGTTAAAACCAGTTTTGTTCAATGATAATTTTACGTAAAAAAATTAAACTAAAATCTTTAGTATTAACGTTATTATTAATACTGGAAGTTCTATATTGAAAATTTGTCGTGATGGGTCTTTTTGTCAATCGACTGCAAATACGGAAGCACTTCCAGCCCGTGTTAGGCCAACGCGTGTAACCATAGCGAACTACAACGAACAGTTGCAAATTCTCGTTTCACGATTTCACGACGCGAGGTAAAACGTCGGTTGAAACTCTAATTCTCATTTTTTATTGACTGATAAATGCAAGGCGTATTAAAATTTCGCACAGTCCGATCTCGATAGAGCGAACGCCTATATTCCTTCAAAAAATTCATAACAACGATAGTCGCGGGTTCGCTATAACGAGATCTTACTGTTCCGTTAAATAGAGGAAGGAAAATGAGAAAGTTCGATATCCGCTAAACGCTGCTCTCGCCACGGCCCACGAGAGTTATCGGGTAGACGTATTTTTTTCGTTTGGCGTTGAAAAACGGCGAGCTGTGCTGTGTGTGAGCCGGAGTGGGCGATAAACCGCGAAGCAATGGCAGGGAGGAGTCGCCGCTCAATCCACCGCCCGCGTCCAGCCGTCTCTTCCACTCGGCACCGAGATCGGTAGCTGGTGCCATCAACCCCCTGCACTCTGGCGAACTTCTTACGCTCAAGAAAATATCGTTGCCACCCTCCAGGCGCGTTACGTTGGATTCCTACGAGAATTTGAAAAATTTTGATAAGAATAATTGCCTAAAATTTGTAATACTTATCAATTACAAAAGTTTACCTTTATATCGTAGAAGTCGAGACTCGAATCGGGCGGGTCGTTGTCCTCTTCGGGGAAGTCAGTCCGCACGCGGTGAGAGGTGCGCGATACCCTGGACGAATGCGACGACGTGTGGGTGGACGAGTTCTCGGACAGGTCGTCCCTGCAGCACGCTGCCGTGCACACCCTGTGCTCTCTATGGGTTGCCGCGCACGCGCGGTTAAGAAAGAACAAAATTAAAAAAAAAAATTGCTGCAATTTCCAAACTATTTTTAGAATTGACACGCGACGACCTTCAACTTCTGCTGGTAACTACGATTCGAGCTCCAGTCTCAATGAATTTTCTTAGCAATAATGTACCGTGATTGATCGACCAATTTTTTTTTTCGAAATTCTTCAGTATTCTCAACTTCATTCGTGTTGCGTGAATTTTTTTATTAAAAATGGAATAGTCTGATGAATTTTCAACACTAGATTTACGGAACCCGTCGATTTTTTGGATTTGCAGTTTCAGTAACATTTTTAACGCAAATATGTATCTCTTCTTTCCATTTAATGTTGATAGTTTATGACTATACTGGTTTACAATTTATTTTTTCAAAAAAAAAAAAAAAAAATGTATGTATGATTTTGTTATTGTTTCAAATTGAAACTCTCTTACGAAAATAGGTATGTAAAAGTGTCCGTAAATCTAGTGTTAACGAACACTCACACACATCTCACATCTCACATCTCTCGTTTATACGAACCTCCTCAAGATGATAGAATCGCGTCGTCTCGGTACTGGCGGCGGATGACCGCTGGCTCCCGAGGCTCTCGGGCTGTTGCTGGCTTCGCTGTTGCCGCTGCTGCTGTTGCTGCCGTGCGCGCTTACCGCGCTGCTGTCGCGCATGAAGTAATTCTTCGCCGACAGCATAGCGAAGTGAAGATTATTCTTCAGATCATCCGCCGCCGTTGACAAGTTTCCCGGTATCTTTGGCGTTCGTCTCATCGGCCGCTGGGCTGGGATCGGCGAGGGCGGATTGCTGGAAGCCTCCGAGAGGGTTTCCGGTGTTGCTAGCGGCGCCACGCGCTCCCAATCGTTCGTGCGACACAAACTGCCAAAAAATTCCACTTGGAATGCTTCCCATTCTTTATTATACTCTACCTACCGCCCTTTCGGTTCTCAAACGATCGTTTTCTAAAAATTTCGATGCATATCTGATATTGATACTTTGTCGCTTATTCCTGATTTTCTCTGTCGGAGATATTTTCCCTGGTACGGATTTGATGTATTACAAGCAATGAGATTTATATCTAGCAATGAATTTTTTTTGCAAATCTTTTCACCAAGCACCCTTCGTGAATTAATATCAAAATGAAAATGCTGTGAATTACCACTCGAGTATGCTTGAGAACCGTTTAAGCGTTGAGTGAGACCATTGATCGCTAAAGCTAAGATCGACCGGAGGTGCGCGTTGGCTGCAGAAAATGTCGTAATGTGAGTGATCGAGAGTCTGAAACGATTCTGAAGTTTTCTCTCGCATTTTACCGCAAAAATTTGCAAGAGCATCGTAAAACAGCATAAGACACTATTCTCATCCCTGAAGTCTACTCTTGTCACCGAAGGATATGAAAGATAACGAAACGAGACAACCATTCCGGGTTCTTACAGTTTGACATCGTCCTGCCTCGGCGTGGTAAGAATCTCGCTGGCGAGGCTCACATACTCCCAGGGCAAACCTCGCGAGTCGACGCTGAGCTCGCGTCCCGCGTTCGGGAATGGCAGATCGGAGGGGCTGAGCAGCGACGTGAAGCTCGTCTCCAGGCACAGACGATGCGGTGGCGTCCCGGCCGTCGGTGTTACCCCGTTGACGCAACTTTCGGTGGAGAGCAACGCTTCGGTCTCGTGCGCGTGCTCGCAATCCTGATTGCCGTCCGTGGAAGCGTGAACCGACGTCATCCGTTGCGGTTTAGCCGGTCCAAGTGTCGTTACAACCTGCTCATTATTCATTCACACGTCGTTTCATTCCATTTTTTTTTTTTTTGGTTCTTTGTTTTCTTATATCTTGTATGTAAAAATAGAGAAAGAGAGAAAGTTTCGAGCCCATAGATCATGTGGGATTGTTGAGAGAAGGGTGGATGTGAACCATTTGAATTTCAAAGGGGTGGATTCACATCGAGATTTTTCTTTCGGCGTTTCTGATTTCTGGTGCGAGACTGAATGGAAAGTTGGTGCACACATCGATTACGATCGGATTTTCATTCGAGATTTACCGGCCGATTACGTGGAATTTAGCAGTGAAACAAGTACGCACATTAAGAGTTCATCGATTGTCTTATACTGTCTTACACGTTTTTTAGTATCGAGATAAACAAATCTGAAAATTTTCAATTCGAGCGTTCATCAATTCAGATTGAAATGTTAATTCGATAAAATCATTTCAAAAACTATATCTATATTATCAATTCTACTTCAATTGCATTGTAATCGTTTCCATACTCTACACATACGTTATCTGCATTATTTATGGATAATGATGCACATGCACAAAGGGTGGATGAATGATCGTATATAACCGTAATGTAGTTACAACTCGGCTATTCCGTGAATTATTGATTACAACATAATCTAATGTGTACGGCATGATCACATTTGCTAAAGCGCAATATAACGATACGTGACAACGTGCAATGATCGACATAATGCAATGGATTCGTATATAGGTAACGTGGATTCGTGAATAGTATGCAAATACACGTGCAACGTTCGCTCCTCGAAATTAAATATACATCGAGGGGAATGAAAATGTAAATTTTCATTCGCCTCCCCCCCCCCCTCCCCCTCTTTTTTTGCAATTAATAAACGTAACAAAAATATGTAATATCGGCGAAAATATAATGAAAATTCATAATTGGTTCGACAGAGCACACAGGATTGCGGAAAAGTCGAGCGAGAGCCTCTTCTCCCCTGATGAGGTGAAATCAAGAGAACGAAAAGATAAACACTGAGAGTAGATGAGCGAGACGTGAGGTGAAATTAGAAGCGCATCTAGCGTTTGGTGTACCTGGTATCGTGGCGAGTGGAGGGTGTGTTGGCATGGGCTTCGGCATCGATGCCGTTGCTCAGCACCGTGTTATCATCGTCCTGTTGCTGAACGGCCTGCTCTTGCTGATCGGGTCTCCGTTGACTCGCGACATCCACCGCGAGGCCAGCACCGCCCTCGGCTCCGCTACGATCCCTCCACGGGGACACCTGATATCCACACCACACACCCTCAGCCACTAACGCATAATCCTCCCGCAAGCTTATCTCATTCATTTTTCATTCTCTCTTTCTCTCCCGGACGAAATTTGCAATTTCGGACAAGAAAATATTTTTCTCGAGATCTCGGGAGCGGAAAACTAAATAAAGGTGTACGAATTGATCAATATTCATTGCATGGAGCCCATTTTCGCTCAGCGATACATCACCTAGTCGGAATTCTCGTTATTCATCCGGGAATTATTTACAAGCTGTATAGAGTAGAAGTAAGAATTCGTATTCATGCTTGGGGACCAGTCTGTGCGATATTTTCTTGACATTTCGTATTGATGCAATCCCATATACTATATTATTCTATGGACTAGTGTCTTTTCTTATTTTTATTCTTTCCGGATGCACATGCTTGAGGTTTCTCAAACTAACCGCTATTTTATTTTTCTCTCGAGCCAAAATTCGTTTGATTCTATTCTAATAGTAGAAGATTGTAGTAACGTCAAGACAAAATCGGAATGCGGTAAATTCGATAATTGACAGAAATCATATTTTCATAAAAATTATATTGATAAAAACAGCACAATTCGTGATACAAACTCAAAATATAACAAAAAAAGAAAACAACATTAAGCATTTGTAATGTAGTACAATATGAAATGCAATAAAAACCATAAAAAATTTCAAGCGTCGCATGATTTAGTTATTGCAGTTTATATTCTTTGAGTAACGAAGTGCTCGCAAGCGCAAATATCGTGAGCTCGGATGTTTAGCAACGTAACGGAAACAAGCTATAAAAATGTTTCATCGATAGTTAAATTAAAAATATACTTATTTGTCGATATATCACAGAATATCATGCATTCATTATCGGCTTGGCATGCATACATTCGCTAGTTTAGCCATTTTTTTTTATAAAGAACAAAAAATAAATAAAACATAGCATTTCGAATATGAGTTAATCGCCAATAATAAATAAATATGAGTTTGTACAAATAAATGTTCATGATCCGATGAAAAAATAAATATATCTTACACAGAGATCAGAAGATTGCGCGTTATCAATAAATTAAAACAGAAAATAAAAGAAAACTTAAAAATAAGTGCTAAAAACGTCTAATAATATCAATATCAGGTAGTGCATCCTAATCTACAAAACGTTTTGCAGGAGCAGTGATTTGACAAACTATGTTCAATAAACTTCAGTATAAAACAACAGTCATTAAAATAATACGTATAAAAATATACATGTAAATAAATAAAAAAAACTGACCGCAAACATTTTACAATTCGATGTCCGCGCGAGTTACAACGTATTTTTAGTGGCTGTTACGTGAAGAATTTTTTACTCAGCCGAATCACGTAATAACGTTTAAAAAATATATAAATGTTTATTAACTACTACTATATCCTCTTTTAAAATGGAAGACGTCAAAGATGATATATTTTAAAACGGCAGTATCATTCAGTCTGTAAACTATCACCGTCCTGACTTCGTAAGCGTAATCTGTAGATTGAGGCGTATTTCATATGTATCGATTGTATAAAACTATCAATCTCGAGGGTCGTCGACAATCGTTATACATGTAGTCATGAATTTCCTACGCACTATAATTAATAACCAATTTCGTAATATCGTCGATTTGATTAGGGTAAGTCGATCAAGCGATATTGACAATAATACGTTTGTTACCGATTTGAAAAAGTGTGGCCAAAGGGAGGTTAAATAGATTAATCTGTTTCATCGTTATCATGGGAGGAATGTACCATAGCATGGACGGTCATGGTATCGCTTCCTCCGTTATTGTCGCTCGAATCATCGCTACTTATCGATTCTGGTGCGTATTCATCATCGGGCTCTATATCTGTAACGTCATCGAGGGTTTCGTCTTTTACATTAAAACGCACCAATCTCGTATCTAAACTCGTGTAATTGCTGGAACCTGAAAGACTACGGCTCATAGATCTGGCCTTTCTCACTGCCATTTCTAACGCATCTAAACAGCTACTATGAGAATTTCGGATCAGCAAAGGTCTCGTCACTCCCCCCCACAAGTTACGTAAGTTTGGTAAGTATGGTCCTGGAACGCTACTCGGTCCTGGTTCATTCAGATTTAGTCTACACGACCAGGGTTGGGTAATCGAGCTTGACCCGGCTTCCTCGTCACTTGGTGGCCAAGGTGCATTTCTTATCTCCTCTATTAGTTGATCAGGGTTGCTTACCTTGTTCAGTGCTTTCAGCATACTATCCGGCATATGATCCGTGAACATAACCGGGCTGATCAACACCTCGTTGAAATCGGTCGGTCTTGCCCATAATGCTTGGTACACCGGCTCTCTCTTGTCCAGCATTTGTCTGAAAGTTGTATCAATACGTATAAGAACTTTTGTATTTAAAATTGGTATAATACATCTATAAACGTAAATAAATTTCTCAGAGCATATGTGTATTCTACGAAATTTTGGTTGTATGATCATGCTAATTTGGATTCTCTCGTGACAGCAAAAGCCTACCTAAAATAATTAATTTAAAACAGGGGGTTACATCGGAAGGAAATATTTAGGACGCGAGGTTCACGTGCGTCGCTTCGGTTCCTTTTTTTTCATGCATTTTTAATACGGTAATAACTTCTATCCAATGTGGTAGAGATCTGAAATAAGATAATGTGCGAAAAGGAAATATACATATTATACTAAAAATGGGAATGAAATTAATAAAAATTAGACGGGGCCAAGATGCATGCGAATATATTCCCCAAGATGCAATAGCCAGAGTAGTCCTGAAAATACCGAAAATATCGTTTTTGTTTTTCATGAACGTACCTCCAGCGCGATTCATACTTTTGCCTAAAAACCAAGAGAAACTTGTTTTATATATTTGAATTGCATCGATTCCAAATGTAAAGATCAGTAGTTTAGTATTTTTTTTGTCAATTTTCGTACGCGATAATTTCGAAAGAAGATTGCGATTACTCACTCGCCCCTATTCGGATGATGTCTGACCACGTGAATAATCTTCCCAGGAGGATACAGCGGCCTGTGAAGAGTCAATGCGATGCTCGAATCGCTGGGTACTACGGTCTGAGCACGCGCCTGATCCTTCGCCAACTGGTACTCGGCGATACACCCACCGGCTTCCAGATTCGCCGCTGACGTTGGGGTCGAATAGCATCCGCAACACATCATTGAACACGCTATAGTTTTCCACTGGAAACAAAATTTTAAGCTCAGTTTGACGTTACGTATTTCACAGACTCTGCACTGCCCATGTGTTTTATAAATATACAGAGTGTCGCCTTTTGAAGTAAAATTTAGTTTTCTATTTGACGCAACTATGTTGAAAATAAAAATTTATTCGATGAAATAAATTATTATTCAGAATAAATGATTGGTCTATTGAATTCAAGTATTTTCGTAATTAAGATTTTAGATAAGTAAATATCTAGTAAATTCGATCAAATTTTCTTCTTAGTACCCGATATCACTTTACATTCTACTTTATGTTGTACGTAGTTTCTGAAATATTCAAAGTGCTCGAGCACCCTGTATACATCGTAACTATTATCTCTGGAAACAAACTTTAGGATCCACGCTTCTTTTTATGGCATTGATCAGATCGGCCCTGAAGCTCTCCATTTGCCGCAGACCAATCCTCGGCACAACATCCTTTCCAACTACCACTGATGTAATAAACTCGGTCGAGTATTGCTGCGCCGGCATGCTGATCAGTCCACCAGGTGGGGCGAATGAGAAACAATCGAGATGTGGATACTCTCGTTTCATCAGGATGGCCAATATAGCCGCGGTACCGGCACCAAGCGAATGTCCTACCAACGTCAGTCCAAATTGATCCGTCCCTCTTTCCGGATTCTGAAAATGTGGATTTTAACAGGTGAATCAGCCAATTTTCACCAAATATCAAGTATCGATCCGCGCATAATTCGGCTAATTCACTGGACGAGGCGCAATCACGTAATTACACGGACGGGAGTTCGAACAATTATCCCATCAAATTTTCAGTGTATATCGAGCCGCTCACGACATAGGCAGGGTAGTCGGCTATAGATGCTCCGATAAATTAAGCTCGCGTGCTTGCTCATGGTCGAGCACCCGCCCCCGGGCTATTAGCACATTCGCGACCACGTTCGAGGTAGATAAGAATTGACGAAGGACGTTTCAAATAGCTGAAAGACACTGATTTTTTTTAGAAAGCGTAAATCCGTCTCAATGTTATCAAACGACAGTGTGTTTTATATGCGATATCTTAATTTGGCCAGATTTATCCGATAGAATTTTTTGGCGAAATATTGAATTGTAAATCGAGTGGATGTTTTAGGGTGACCTATATATCAGACACGAATAACAAATGTGATCTTTTCAGTGTATAACCTTAGCGAATGCTTTGGCAATGATGTCCTCCTCCCTCAGTTTGTTGCGAATATATTCGGCAGCCTGAACCATGCCCTTGTGACCGCACCAATCTTCCTTCGGTGGCATTAACGGTAATACTTCGCTCTCGGCGTTCAAATCGGTGATCAAGTCTTGTGTGCTGAGTGTCCCTCGTATACTAATTACCACCTGAGAAACAGAAAGAGCGATAATTAAGTCAGCAACGACATTCACTCGCAGGCGAAACTACGTCTACCCTATTCTTGACTCTCAATTATAAAAAAAAAACGCGTTGTGCACAGGTCTTAATTTTTATTACACAATTAAAGGGAGAAATAGTAGGAATGAGTGTGTAGTTCTTTGCGAACCTTCTGTCTCGTGTAATCCAGTGCAACGAAGAATGGAGTCTCCCCAACGTCCACATGGAAAGTCGCATAAATGACCTCTACTTCTCCGACTTCTACCATTCTTCTCAGCGCGGCGTAATTACACCGGCAACAATTGTCCTCGACCACGATGGCACCATCGTCGTCCGATCTGCACGGTAAGCAGCAGCATCTCAACCTACGGGCACAACAATGAGGGTATTCTTGAAATCCACTTTCTCTTTCTAATCCGAAATTCATCGTAATTCGTAAAGTTCACTTTCGGTACAAGCTGTATAATACCGAAGATACTTTTAAGGTTTTAGAATATCGGATTACAGATGCTTTAATGGGTCTTTAAAGATTACAAAAAGATTATAATATTGCAAAATTGCTGCTTTCATATCAAATTAAGAGTATTGAATTTTTTAGCAAAATTATGATTTTAAATTTTATGCAATATTCATGTCTACAATGTAAAGATTGAATTAATTAATGATTTAGTTATCTTATACATAAGTCGTCTAAGAAACGATATACTTAAACACCAAACTTTCCCTTCAACATGAAGATTCGTGAAAAAGTACCTTTAAAGTAGAACGAATTGGATCAATTTAACTTCCTTCTCAAAAGGTATACAGTATCGCACGATCAATTCATCGCGCAGAGAGAGAGAGAGAGAGAGAGAGAGAAAGAGAAAGAGGACTCGAGAAATGCTCTAGGGTATTATAAATTTGTCGTGCGCAGGGAATGGATGAGCGAGCTAAGCGTTTCAAGATGAAAATTATTTGGCTGGGCGGGACACGCGTCTCGGTATTAAAGTGCGCGTACCTCGTGCACAGCTGGCACAATCCATTGGAGCGATTGTAGATGTACATAGGCCAGCCGTAGGCGGCCAATGCGAAGTGCATATAATGTATGGCGGTCTGGAAGTGTCCGAGATCGCCCTCCTCGGTCAGGGCCAGGAATCTCGTTTCCGGTGTTACCGGTACGCCCGATAAAAACTCGTACGTCCCGTTTTTGCGTTGTTTCACGATCATTTCCCGTTCTATCTTTTGGAACTTGCGTAGCAGCACCAGGCCAGCGACGACGTCGGACGGCACCACGTCAAGATCCCGAAAGAAGTCGCTCAATATGCGAGCAATCTCCGTAAACGAATTCTGAAGATGGAAAAAAATTGTATTGAATTTATGACGATTTTGTTAGGTCTATGACTACATATAACTCGATCGTAATAAACTCACCTTCTTTTTGTCTGAGCTTCCCATACAGCAGAACAGCAGTCTGCATCTGTTATCCCAGCTATTTTGATAGGCACGCAAGACTTTTCTGTAATCGGGCAATACGAAAACTATAAAGCGAGATATTTCTCGTTGATTGATACGCGGAATAAAGCGCAAACGAGATTCGTGGGTGAAAACAAGTTCGGTTCATTCCTTCGGAATGATAATAAAAGAAAGGGGACGAGGGAGCGTAACACGGGAAAAAAGGCCCGAAAAGAGTAAAAAATTCAAATTACGGGAATAAGCCTCGGGGGAGGACGGGAAAAAATTTCCATTCGAGTTTCATCTCGTCACGGAAGGATCGGTTGGGTATACATAGGAATGGAAATGTTACGGAAGGTCCAATACGTACCTCACACGCACAATAAAATAACAACTCGCGAATACCATTCACGTACGTCTTTTCGACGACCGAGATTGGATTAGGCAAATTCGTGGGTATCGCGAAAGTGGGTCGTCATTTTGCGTATTGAATGAAAATAGCGTACTTTGTACTTTTTCATGCTGACGAGCCGGGCGATAAAGAAAATCGTATAAAACGAATATGAAAAACAGATGGAAATTTACGATTGCCGATTTACGCAATCGGGGGTGTTTATTACGCTCATGATTTCGGATTTAATGCGGAATTGTTGAACCAACGTTGATTCGACTACGCATGAGAGAAATAGACTTCGTATTTGGTTCGCAATTTTTCTCAAATTTTTATAGTAATTCACCTTATCCAAACTCGCGACTATTTCTCTACCACGATGCAAAAAAGGAAGAAATTAATTCCATAAAAATGATCTCTCATCGCACGATTCATACGGTAAAAAGTATATCGCGGAAGTATATGTACTCGATAAATTTTTCTTTTTCAATGTAAAAGCGATGAGAGAACCCTCTATCGATATCTTATCTCGTATTCATTGAGTAGGAATGGCGAGGGCATCGTCGAGGGAGCGAGAGATGACGTTCGATAATAAGATGGATGTTCGCTCGCCGCGCGACACGAACGTACCGCTGTCGCCAGTTTCTATTCCTACTGCCGCTGCGCCGATAGTTCAAGCGGGCACCCCTAGACTCCGCTTCTTTCATACTTCGCTGATATTTCTTCATCTTTACCCATGAACGGCCCGCGGCATCGTACGTGCACCATACAGTCACCATGATGGTTGCAACCACTATCCAGTTTGAGATCATTAATCCTAAAAAAAAGTAACGACAACGATAATTTTATGAAAAAAAAAAAAGAAACGGCAATTTTGCTGCGTATGGTAAACAAGAAGTATGAATGAATATACCTAGCATAACTTCTTTGGCCTCGACGTTGGGGCAGGTCTGATAATAATACACAAGCCAGGTGACACCAGCGCACAACCATCCGATTTCGAAGAGCAGCAACGCTGAAACGAGAAAGTTTTTCCAATATAAGTCGATTCTCTTTTGCAAATTTGTTCGTAAGCAATTTCTCATATTTATGTATATACACATAATATTTCGTACAAGCTGGCAGGAAATAGAGGCAGAGAAATTTCGAACTATTCAATTTTAACTACGAATTTAGAGTCACGACCATGAAGCATGAAATCGTCACTGATTCACATACGAAAAAAGTTAACAACTCAGAAACGTTGCATTGGATCGCAAAAGAGCAACAGACTATATTTTTCAGAATTTCGTATTCTATCTAGTAATTCAAGGCCGCGAGATAATTCCAGAGCACTGTATGCATGTGTAGGTACGTATGCGATCCAATTTTCTCATCACTTCTCGAGAACTTGATTACAATTTCACCTCCGCAAAACACATCGCAATGTATATTTTTCTCGAGGAAAAAGCCGCTCTCGTTAGAATATTTTATTATTAACTCAACCCTGCGACGTATCCAGGTCGAACAAACAAATCTAATAAAGAAGGTGCGCTAGAGTGACTGAGTGAGAGTAAGAGAGAAAGAGTGAGGGAAAAGCAGCGCGAAAGAGCGCGCAGTATTTCTAGTCGCGTCCGTTAAAGTGGAAATATACGTGTCAAGGCGTACCGCTTTATCCGTCGTACAAAGATCGAAGACAGGCAGCGTTGCGACGATGAACCGAGACCGAGAGTCTCTCGTCACCGTAAAAATTCAATGAGCGCTCGAGATTGAACCGTTCTAGCTTTCCTTCTATCGCTCCGTACCACGGAATTCGACTTCGCCTGGCTCGTCAGCTGCCGTTACCACTTATCGCCCTCCCACCTCCGAGTTTTCGCTCGGTGCGAGTCGAAATTTTCGACCTCGGTTTAGCTTCGGCTGTTAAATAAACCTCTTCGGGTAGACTGAGTTTACGTTGACACTTCTCAACTCGACGATAACTCGTTTTAATGGAAGTGTAATTTCGATTACCCGTACTTTATTTTTTTTTTTTTTCATCCAATAATTCAAAATGTTTTTGTTTAACTGGAAGTTTGTACAGTCGTGTGAAAAATAAATACGAAGTACAAGTTCGAATGTTATACATTTCTATACCTTTTTTACAATTTCATAATTTTTGGGCATTAATAAATAAATAAATTCGTTAATTATTCTAAAAATGATCATAGTTATTTTTTCACGAAATATTCTCTTATCAATTTTGACTCGTGTGATTTTTCACTCTCGATATGTACCTACAGAAATTCTCGAATTTTGGATTAGAGGATAATTAGAATTCCGAGGGTCAAAATTTTGAGATTTCGTAGCGACGATCTGTGTTGCCCGGAGGGGTTAAGAGTAATGGCTGATAGTTTGAGGGATGCTAGAATGCTAGTAGAATGCTCGTCCCGAACCTATACGTGACCGAGGGGCGAATATTAATAAGAGTGGGTCTTTTACCCTCCGCAGGGTGATGAACGTCCCACTCGAACGGAATTGCGCTCGATCTCGCGATTTATCCGACCGCGCAAATTACCGTCAGTAGATTCCATCCACGACGTGTGGTAATCAATTGCGTGAACTAATTGAACGCGTTTGAATATTTCCGAGGAGAGCCCGTGTGGGCTGTTTCGCGGGATTATACGAGGCCGAAATGCGTTATAGCGCGATTCGGTCGTTTCAAAACGAATCATGGTAAAACGACGAATTAGAAACTGGTGGAAATTAATTAACGCGTAATCATTGCGTAAGTGATTACGTGAACTCATCAATTGAGCTAACGAGCATTTGAATGCATTTAACGATGTTAAACACTAAAATTAATTTAATTAAACATAAAATACTTTATTTATCGTTGAAAAACGCATGTATATGATTTTAGAAAATATTTAAAATTTCTATTGATGAAATAATTCAATATTTAACACCGAATCGTTATCATTATCATGACAAACTTCCTTAAACGATTCACTAATTTTTGAAAAATGGAACTTTTAAAAAGTGTACTTCATTTTACTATATTATACGACACCCACAAAAAAAGTTTTTAAAAATATATATTTATATTTAAATCACCTGGTCTGTAGTTTTCTGGATTGCTCTCGTTGCCTAGTGCTCAATAAAATTCAATTTATTAAAGGATTTAAGATTTGAAAAAACTTTCTCGCAAGTCTCCGCGGAACCCTGGTACCGAAATCTTTCACAAATTTTCGGAGTTGTACATATAGTATCTGGGTCCCGCGGAGACTTGCGAGAAAGTTTTTTGAAATCTTACATCCTTTAATTAACTGAATTTTATTGAGTTGTATAAGAAACGAGAGCAGCTCAAAAACCACAGGCCAGGTAATTTGAATATAAATATATATTTTTAAAAATTTTTTTGTGGGTGTCGTACCATATAGTACAAATAAAGCACAATCCAGAACAACTTTTTAAGAGTTCCATTTTTCAGAAGTGGGGAGCTAACATTATACACACCTCGAAAGGACCTATGTAAAAATAATCGACACCCACATTAGGTCAGCGTCGCGCCAAATGCCAGGGAATACGAACTCTGATAATTCACCCCTCGACATTTTCCTCGCGAATATGACTCGACGATGAGAAGAAAGAGAAAAATATACGAACGCTGGAGTTACGACGCGTGTCGTATAAAATTCGAGATAATGCTCGTCTCGGATGTATCCTACATTATGTAGGAAAATTCAAATACGCGCCTCGGGGTCAGTACGTTCGCGTTTTAGCAAACACGTAACGCACATCGCACTCAGGGCGTGTATACTTTTACGAGCTCAAAGTGTTGATGTCGCGACGCTGAACATCAAGTTTATATCGATCATTTTACGACGCAACGGGCACTTCTCGTCTTTCAAATGTCTCTTTGAAATTTCATCTAATCGTGGAGCTGTTTTGATAAAGTTTTATGCAAAATAAGCGTATCCAGGAAAACGATCCTCCGGGTGCAATTCGTCCAATCCCACCAAGTTCCTGAACGCATGTCCCTATTCTATTGTTGATTTTGTACTTGTAAGTAGCCTTTTGTCGAGAATGCAACTCTCGTCTCGTGCTGACATACAAAACAATATACCGTTTGTGATATCGGTACCTCAAACTTTAACGAATTAAAGTTCTGGCTCTTCCACATTATGCAAATTTTTTTATTGCCTACTTACAATCTAATTATAAAAAATATTATAGAAAAAGTATCTTACCGAATCGAATGTATAATATGTATTGCATCGGCGCCCTCTCGGCGGTGTCAAGAATGCTACCTCTCGATGAGACCAGGCACATCGAAATCTCGACCAACATACACGCGACGAAAATCCCCACGTAGCCGAACATATACTCCCAGAGGAGTGATACGCATTTCTCGCTGTGGTCCCATTTCAGCACGGCTAGTACAATGCCCAGCACTGCCACCCTGAAATCGAGAAAAAAACAACCGTTATATATAAACCTAGTGTGTTGATTCACGGCGTTCAATAGTACATCCGTGGGACACTCGATGTTTTTCTCTTTCGAGAAAAAATTTCTTAGGATTTACGACGAACCGTGTGATTTATAACTCGAGAATATATACGCCCATATAACATATTATAATACCGTGTGTATAGCATTCAGTCACATTGTTATAACAACGCTGCTATGCGAACGTTAATATTGTTTTATTAACACTTTATTCTTTCAAGTTCGTTCATTTTGCATTTTGCCACTTTTGTCTCGGCTAACGTTATGGCGCTTTCATATTCGTTCATTTCGCATGAATAATAATACACAAAATGACTATAAAAAATTTTCATTCATACGTAGTATTTGAAAATATTTTCAAGGTCAATATTTTAATAATTAAAGAAACAGAGTCTATATCGTCCGGTTATAGCCGGTTCGCCAAAGTGGAAATGCAAGTATCGCGATGAAATATGAAATGGTGTCCCGATCCGAACGTCTCGATTAATTATTCCGACGCGATAGAATAAATAGACGTCTCAGAGACGCGAACTGACTAATTGAATATCGACGCTCACTATGGCATATACTTCTATATATTTTTCCTGGTGCATCGAATACCGTCAAAACTCTGATTTCAACCTAATCGAGCTCATAGTCCCGATGTATCATTTTAATACATCGACTCGCCGGTTCGCATTCATTCCGCGATCGATAATGCGATTCTCTTGTACGCAATAACTCCTATTTAGCTGTTTGCCGTAATCAGCGGTAACAGTCTGATTAAGCGAGAGATTGTATAACATTTTATAGTTCCAATTATCAACTCGCTCTTATCGTACCTCGCTTAATTTTGCTCGTATCAAAAATTCACATCCAACGAGTTTCTCGGTGATCATCTGTTATTTATTCTTTCACGTGAAATATTAGCGGGCGACTTTACCCAACAGCTCGGGCCAACTTGGCGGAATTAATATTGACTTATTTCACTGCACACCGTTTTAATGAAAATTGAAGAGTCTTAGCTTATTAACGAGACCAAGTTTTTTTCTCTCTCCTCATCGAGATTCGTTTCTCGCGATGCCGGATAAAAGAAGAAAGAGAGAATCACCCTCGGCGTTTGCGCGTTGCGTTAAGATGACTAACGATCTCATCGTCGAGCGCGAACAAAGAGCTCAACCGTCTGTGAAAAAGGGAGACAGAGACCGTGGAGGGTCTCACCCGTAAATGCCTCCTCGCTCGTCCGATCTGACCAACGAGCACTGCGATCGACAAATAACTGTCTATCTTTCTATTAGCCATCTTTATAATTACAGCAGAAGCTGTTTCTAGTCGATTCTATTCTTGAACGCACCGAGTCAGAATTTTCGACCTGCGTTACATTTTTCATCGCAGTCTCTCGACTCAAAATGACTCTCATCAATCTCCACAATCGAGAAATGAATATGGATACGGTGATGAATGAAGAAAAGTGTTCCTCGCTGTTCTATAGTTACACGACGTTGAAGAAGGTTTCATACAACGAGAATCACAATTTGTCGAATCTACTTATTATTTACTTGTACCGTTGAAATAAATATTATATTGAAAACAAATAGAAAAGAGTAGGAAATTTTACCGCTTAGACATGTACACGTACAGTTTAAAATTTTTAGACTTGCAGAATAGTTTGTATGTGATTTACGCACTACAATATTGGCAATATGTTCACAAATTTGTTCTGTGAGATACGTCCGACGTGAACTGAACGAATCGCCGGATTAAAAAACGAGCTTCAAGAAATACACGCAACGGAAGTTCCATCCGATCTCATTTTAGCGAGAAAAAAAAATCGATTATTCCACCAATTTTTAAACGTCATCGCGAATTCCAACCGGTAAGGCATGATTTTTTTGCGTCTCGTTACTCCTGAGTATATGAAACTCGGAGTAAATTTCTGCGCGCCATAGCGTATAGCCTCGATTATATTTCCGTACACAGGTTGCGTCGATAATAAACCCCGGGATGATTGAGAAAAAAGCAACACTTCTCTTTTCTCTTTTTTTTTTTTTCATCGCGAGTTTATCGTGCGTACACGCGTTCGATAAATATTCAAATGCGCCTCTATATGCACATAGCAGCTTTGTTTATTACCCAGAGGAGTTTAAAAAAAAAAAAAGAAATTTTCCGTGCCACTCAACCGCGATTAATTTCTCGCGCGCACGAACCGAAGCCCCGTGTCTTTTGTTTTTTATTTTTGGGCGTGAATCGTTTCTGGCGTGCACTTTTTTTTCGGCCGGTTATTGTTTTTCGGTTGATCAGGTCAAGTGGAACCGAGTCGCGCCGAATCAGCGATTCTCGCTGTGTGCATACGGATTACTTGACGAAAAATTTCCTCGAGAGAGATTTAGCGTGAATATTTTACCTCTGGTGTTATATCGAACCTCTTTATAGCGAATTGATTTTTCAACGCGAATATACAAAATTCGCTCGATTTCACATATTTGTTATGCATTTTTAACGCTACTACTCAATTCGATACCAAAAAATGCAATGTGTTTTTATAAATCTATTTGAAAAACGATATCGTGCACTTTAAATGTTAGAAAAAAAGATAGAGGGAAAGGGATTTTTTCCTCTCGTAAAAGGTCGGCAAACGTCAAGATTTGAAATTCAATCGTCGTGCAAAGCGACACGTGGAGGAACAGAGAACGACTAATAAAAGTTCACGAAACTCGTGATCCGCCGTTACAAAGATACCAAATTCATGACTATCGGACCACGATCGATACGGGAAATCCTAGTTTTCCTCTGTGTAAGTAGATTTGGAATTCACATTGATCTATAGAATTTCCGTTTTACCTATTGAGCTAAATTAGAACAACTTTTCGACTCATTCTTGCAAACATGAAAGAGGTTTTCGAATAATCGTTTTATCTTGTAAATTAAATATTTATTTGATGCGAATGAGTAAATATTGAGTATATTTGATAGATTTTTATCCCTGGTGTAACATTAAATTTACATAAAAAAACGTGTAAATTTTTCAGTACTGCAATATCACCCACTACCACTAACATTGTGTAAATATAAAAAAAGAACACATCCCGTTCGCTTTAGGATTCACATCATGGCCTAACGAAATCCCAATTTAACCTCCCGGTGGAATAGAACTTCTGTGTTTCGTAATTTGTAAACACGACGCGTGAAAAAAAAGAGAAGAAGATAGAGGATTAGACAGAGCTTGGATACGAGAGGCCAATCGATATACGGCGTGTGCGAGCGAGGGAGATTCCTACGGATAAGCTCGACGGATATTTCGCGTGATCTCGCGTCTTTGTCGAGTGCGGGGGTTTTACGGGTACTCGAGGGCCGCCCTCTCGGACGATCCCGTACAGTGAGCTTTGTCTCGGAACTTATTAACCGCCTCCCCCCCCCCCTCCCTTCCCACTCGCCGTTCCGCACGAACGAAATCGGGACGAAATTAGAACGCGATATCGGGTCGATAAGTCCCGGCTTTCTGGCCGGAGTGAAATTGTGAAAATCGTTGGATTTCCTTCGCGTGGAGGGCAACGTGACGCATCAACTGAAACATTGGCTTTCGAGGGGCTGCCTACATTTCGGCCTGATGCAATCTAAAAAATTAGACGGCGTAGAACTTTCGGGCGTGATTGCAAAAATAGTCCAATTTTTCCACCGAAAACAAAGCTGGGGAGCGATATAGAGTTTGAATATAACAGCGCGAGGTGGAATAGTGTGTCTCGTCGCAAAACCGTGTCTGACCTAGTGAAGCTAGCGCGAAATTCCGTGACATAAAAGGGAAATGACCCGGGGGTTACGAGAACCTTATACGAGATTACCCCAAGATAGGGATCATCGATCGGGAAGTAAGACACACGAGCTGAACTTGATACGGTACGCTGACGTTTTCGCCAGTCACCCGTGGTTTTATCTCATCTTGTTTCGATCGCGAGTTTTTCGCTCTATTACATTATTAAGTTTTTGCCACTCCCAGAAAATTTATGGTTTTCTTCTTTCGTTAAAAAATCGAACAATCCAAACACCAAGAATAAAAATTTGTCGAATGCACTCTATATTCATTTACATACATTGAAATAAATGTTCAAATTATTGTTGGTTGCTTTATCAAATTTTTATGTTCAATGTATACTGCAAAAAAAATTTTAACGTTCTTATAATAACATACCGTTGAAAATAAATACTACAAAAACACAAGATGTGCCCAAGATTCAAAGTATTCGTTCTTAACGCGTAAATATCGCTCCACTTTGCGGCGAGCTTTAAAAATATCTCACAGTGGTTACTATCGTACCGTACTGAACTGGAAAAGTGTCTAAGAAAAAAGAAGCGAAGCAGGTAAAAGATAACCGGGACACGAAAAGTGAAAAGAGTCAGGGTTTGCGTAGCCTGCACAGTGTCGCATAGCCTTCGTTGTTGTGTCTTTGATACGCTATGAGTTTTCCGCCTTATCGCGACGATATTCACTATGGTCTACCGAGAAATACAAACTTCCAGTTTGAATGAATATTCACTTCTATACATATAAATGCGCAATTTTATCTTATGAATAATTTATCGCTCGGATATGAAAAATTCTGATATATGAAGAATCCGTATACGTACCATTTCGAGCTTAATGAACGGTAATTTCCTGTTTAACGCGAACAATACCGAATACAGGGAGGCATCAAAATTCAACAGTAGTCCGCGGCCATGTTCGGTAACACATATAAAAACTCGAGAGGTTGAGTGGAAATTTCAAGGGATAATGAAAGGAAAATCCAGCACCTGGCGCATAATAACGCAAGTACAATGCTCGGACAAAAACATACACATATATACGCGCAAACGTACATCGATCGAGTCTTGCTTCTCGGATCCGTGATGCATATAACGTAGACCGAGATACCGCTCGCGGCGGTGCAATTATGCGCGCAACTCTCTCGTCACGGCTCTCCGTGAGAGACTTCGCGCGGATACGCAACGAGCCCGAGTGGTTCTTTCAGCTTTTTCCCCCGTCCTAATCGAGATAACTCGAAACATTCGACAATGGACTCGAGCCGAGATCAAATTTTCGCTCTATTCGCGTTCTCGTTCGCAAGATGGGAGTATCGGATCGGATGGTTATTTCTCGACGCGAACTCGGCTCTCTTCCCTCTCGTACAAAAGCATCTTTGCATTTGACGCTGCGAAAATTCCAAAGTGAATTTCCGCGATTGCAGCTGCCATTATGTGTTTCTTCTTTTAACGCACGTGTTTCGTAAAGCGCCTTTCATCATGCGAGCGTATATCGACGCTTTTGGTACACACGGGAGGCGAGAGACGTCCATTTAGCGCTTTGCGTGCACGCGGAATCCTAATTGCGCATGACTCGAGAGCGTTACGAGAAAAACCCGCTCCAAGAATTTTTCCCTTTTTCGCGAAAAAGGTTCGGTATCTTTTAACCGTGTTTGCGTTTTCGAGTTAAAAGCACCAACGAACGCTGGAAAAAAAGAATGTTGTTTCGACTCAACCTCCGCCTCGGATATGTTCATAGCGTGTTCAATTTTTACCTCATCGCCAAAAATAGCGATATTTTCATTAGTAACGCGATTTGCAACTTTCAGGCGTCTTTGCTGTTTCCGTAAATTTCAGAAGCTAAAAGGAATAACGCTCGTTACGACCCTCCCGAGTTAAAACATTCGTACGGTTTTCAAAAAATCAGTACTTTACACTCGTTCGCTGTTCAATTTGGTCAGACTTCAGGCGCGGCTTTCACACATATGGGACAGGAAACCCTGAGTCGAAAATAATTGCAAAAAACCAGTACGAGTAAAAATTATATGTGTGTGAAGCTAGCATAACAAATTCTAGCATATCAAAAAATAAGGTGAGTTCTA
>NCVS01001648.1:18177-28752 GCA_003055095.1 Goniozus legneri | reverse complement strand
CCCCCCCTCCCTCCCGGCCTCTTCCACCCCTCGGAGAGCCGACCGACGGAAGTGCGCCTTAAAGTGAACTGCCGATAAGCTATCTGAGATCGTCGCTCTCCTCTCCAGTTCAGCCGACTTCATTCAGTCCGCGCAAAAAGGATCGAAAAAGATAACTCGATGTATTCTTCTCTCTCCGATATACGCTAACTAACGTAAATTTATAACGCGCGCAGTGTTGGATCGACCAGCTCGCTCCCAATCTACCTTGTCGTCCACGAGGAACTCTCGCGGCAATCGAATTCGGTAATTTAATTCGCGCTGATCCTTCCAGCGAGCGAGAGGTACACAGAGCGAGTTTTTCCCACGCACGTTTCGCTGAGTTTTTAAGCCAGTTTTTTGCGATTTTCCTTTCCCGTGTCTCTTCTCTACTTTTTCGCTACCCACCGGTTCCTTCTTTTTTCCATCTCGAATCTCGTTAAAAACGGAATCCCGCGGATAACGCACGTTCGAGTTTAACCACCGAGATATTATCGGTATTATTTTCCATTCCGGTATTAAACTTTATCCTCGTTTTCCGAGACGCTTTTCACGGTACGCCGTGTTGGAGAGACACAATCAGCGTGGACGGAGTCGCTGGATTCGTTTTCTTTCCTCTTTTTTAGTTCCGCTTCTCTCTCTCTCTCTCTCTCTCTCTTCTCGCGTTCGTCGCAGCGGCACCGGCACGATTAAAACTTTTTTCTAGCGAGCTGGACGCGACGGTATCTCCGCGACGGCCACCGCTCCGGATATTGGTTCAACTTCCACCGGTAACTTCCTCCACCGCCAATTCCCCACCCTTCCTATTTCTCTTCTCGTCACTTCTTCAACTCTCGTGCCAATATGACGAGTGTATACTACGAGAAAAAAATTGAATCCCGTTTGTCTCGCGCTAGCTTCTCGAACAAAAAGAGATTCATTCGTACACGTAGCGAGAAAATAATACGGAATGCAATGGAGTCTTCGAGGAAATTGATCGGGCAATTACTCTAGATACTGTTTCATCATGTTGGCCTAACTTTCGTCCGAATGAAAATTTTGACATTTTTGGAATTTGTTTGAATGTTTGTTGAAACTCATTTCAGAACTATACAAAGTATGAATATAATCTACATTGGATCAGAAAAGATAGAAAATAATTTGATTTTCTTGTTTAATAACGAGAGTTAAATTAAGTTGTTAATACTCAGGAACCAATCAAAGTTGAGTGAAACTGACTTCATGCGTCGTTCGTTTACTTTTTTATTAAATTTGCCATCGACATTGATATCCATTGAAAAAATTTTAAATAGTTACTAATTATGGAACTTTATCGTATGTAACATCGAATTACATATTTCACTCTCGAATATCGCATTGTTTTCGAGCCGGCGATTGCCCTTCTCAACGCGTGAAAAGTTCCCTACTAGCTAGAGATGTGGAAATCCCACTTGGCTGAAAAATTTCCAAACGTAATTGCTCGCGATTGGTGGACACGACCACTCCTCCGCTCGTTTTTTCCGAACTTCTTTACTCTACCCTCGACGTCGACAGCTCGCGGGAGAAAAACTTTTCTCGAATTGCGTATGGTATAACGTTCCCATCTATAATTTCAGAAAAGTTTTTTTTAGATCCAACGTATCCTTCAGAAGATATCATTGAATAATCTCAAAATCGAAGAATTATTAAAACGAACGTTTAAAACAAATTTCGGTAAGTCGAAATTAGAATTTTCGAAAACTGTAGATGGAATTTGTAAATTACAGTTCTCATTTGACCCAGCACTACACGAAACTCCCTCGGATTCGTAGTTCGCCCAGGAGCTACATTTATTCCACAGCATCATCTTCGCGTTATCGTACCGCTAATACCACTCGCACTGCGAACAAAATCGATCCATTATTTGGAAGCTCCCGGGCAGTAGATGCGCAACTAGCAGCGAAAAGCGAGAGACTCGTAGTGGTCATTTGCAGATCCACGGAGCGTTTACATAAACGTTATCTGACCTTTGAGATTCGCCAATCGATATGGTTGCACATCTATCGAATCCACGCGAGGCCGCCTATCCTCTCGCTATTTTATCTACTCCAGGCTCTTATCCGGCCCTCTCCGCTCGATTCCTCGTTTCGCGTGTGTGTATCTTTTAACTTGCACCCCTCTACTCTCCCTCCACTCTTCCCCTTCCCACCCCTCGCTGACCCGATTGGGATCAGACACTCGGATTTCGCGGCATCTATAATGCAACTCTTCTTCACCCTCTTCGAAATGGAATGGAATACGAAAGAGCTGAAAATGAACTCGAACCTGTGGAGAGAGAGAAAAAAAACCTCCCGATGCGCCCCTCGCGCGTGTATATCGCGAGGGGGAGTCGGAATACAATTGAACCCCCCACCCCGATACGTCGACGAGAATATCGAGAGGGCGTATATTACCTACGCGAGTGCAAACCCCGAGAAATGCCAGCGCAGAAAAAAAAACACAAACAGAGTACAGCGACTTCCATTCTGTTTCATAATCGTGTCTCCACGAAATTCATAAATTTTCTCGGGGCTTTCACTCGAGTCGAACAAAGCCCGATATAACGCCCTGGAAATTAGATCAAAATCGAATCAATTACGCGATCTATACTAGCATTTGATCGGGGGGAATTACCCTAGTAGAAATGAAATCGAGTTTTTAGCCAGTAACTGGCCAGTTTTACTAGATATCAACAAAAACATGGCGAATTTGAGTAAAACTGACAGCGTTCAGGTTATCAAAATTGTGATTGTGATAATTGTGATAATTGTGATTGTGATTATGTTACTAGATATGCTTACTGCCTAGTTACTAGATTTGATTGCTGGCCAGTTTCTAGACTTAATCAAGTAAAACTTAGTGTTATTTATTATAATAATTAGTTTTATTGTGATTGTGATAATTGTGATAAATGTAATTGTGATTATGTTACTGGATATGCTTACTGTCTAGTTACTAGATTTGATTGCTGGCCAGTTTCTAGACTTAATCAAGTAAAACTTGATTCATTTCTACTAGGGTAATTCAGAACCACAGAATCAAATTCAATTTTTCCCTTTCGAACATTCGTTTCGGAGTTGGCGCGTATAAAATCTTTCTTCTCGGTTTCGAATTTGGCTCGTAATTAAAGCGCAAATGGCGAGATCAGCGTAAAAATTATTTTACGAGATCGGTATATCGACATTTCTAATTCGCGGGATGAATTTTAGTTTGGGAGTCGAGCGCGTGCGGGGATCGTTTCGTATTTTACGCGAACACGGCACCGGGGCCGTTAAAATTCCAAAGTACAGTCGGAATCGTTCAAGTTCGCTTTACACGCTCGTGTGTGCGTGCGCGCGATAAGTTGATAGCCGTTGAGGGGGGATAAGAGGGTTAACGGCGATTTCAGCGAGGACGGATCAAGTGTGATATAACTTTGAAAATGTCGAGGCAGTTCGGAAACAAGGGACCGTGTTTATTCGGGATGGACGGCCTCGACAAACTCGCCCCTCCCTTTATGTTGGCCGACGAGATCGTAGCGCGTAATGCATCTGGCAAAGCCGACCGCAACACAGTAGACGTCGGTAGCGGGCATTAGGGCTCCTCTGGATCGCGTCAAAATCGATTCGTACGAGGCCTCGTTCCGCCTCGATCCGCAATTTATCAAACCCGCGAGAATATACCCAACACGCGCCTAGAGCGCGGCGTCGAGAGAAATTTCCCGGATTAATTTCACCGTTACGGTATTTTTTCAGCGTCGAGCAGAGGCTGAACTTTTCGAGCAAATACCGTGATAATTACTTATTGACGAAGTACACACGGAATACATAGTGGGTAAATTAGGGCTGTTTAATTAGTATAGTAATTATTGTTAGCTGTTATTTGAGTTCGGGTACTTTTGAATATTTTATGGAACTCTCTGGAGGTATTGTTTTTCATAATCTGGACTATATGTATAATACTAAATTTTGCTAAGAAGTATTTTTTAAAATGATTATAAAAGTATGTGAAATTTAAATTCCTACATTTTGATCTTTGGACAAAATTTCAGTTAATTTCATTATTTCATTAGTAGTTCGACATTCAGCTGTCTACCCTCCAAATTAAATAAATATAATTAAAACATAATTTCCGGCCGACTAATCATACAGTCACGTCACTCAACAAGTGACAAACTGAAGCGAAATGGGACAACGTTCGAACAGTCGGCCGCTTTTACTCTCCACGTCACTCGAAAAACGAACCAAATCAATTACACTAAAAGGCGTGACTCCAAACCATCAAGACAATTTTCCAATTTTTTGTCCTCCCCAATACTTTTTCGAAACTCGAAAGATTTTCCAATAAACAATGCTCGAGTAACGGTCTGTTCGATTCATCGGAAGCACGAGTATAGCGACAGGAAACAGACGCACTCGATTTGGATTTCAATCGAGCGTAAACCAGCCGCTAATTAATAATCTCTCGGCGTATTTAGCGTCAAAGAGCCTCGCCACGGAAATCACATTCACGACTGTTGCGAGGTCCTTTGCCGGTTCTGTAATCCGCATCGAGATCGTTAAACGACGACTGCTCGATCGCGGCTGCGGTATAAACCGATCAGCTCGCGTTCAATAATATATCGGGCCGCGCTCTCTCGCTCCCTTTAATTTCGTCCTCGCTCCGCCTCGTTTCCGAGAAATTCGTCGATCAATCGGACGGCGGGGATGAGCGAGCAAAAAGCAACGCGAATGAACGAACGCTGATGGCGTCGCTTGGAGAGGGAGAAGAATTGGGACGACAGAAATCGATTCGCTTCCGTCGAATCTGACGACGATTTGCGCGACGTTTCCGGCAATTTGAAAATCGACGGCTCTCCTTCTTTTCCACTTCTTCGTCGCTTCTTGGGTTATCTCGTTCCGCCATCTCGAAACTTCGCCTTTACGTCCTAATTTCTGTATTGTTTATATCTGCAGTCTCATCGTCATGTATCGAGTCTTTTCTTTTTTTATACTAATAGGGTAGATGTACCATTTGTGGCCATTGTACCACTTGTGGCCACTTCGAAATTCATATTGATATATTTAGTATTTGATTCTTACTATAACATGATATAGTTTATTTCTACGATTTTTAGATATGTTGACGTCATTGTGAGTGTTTCATGATGCTTGTTAAGTAGGTATACTTCCAAAAAATATTAAAAAAAGCAACCAGAGTCGTAGTGTATCTAAACAATTTCTCTTATTGTTAGTAAAAATTTCAAAAAAGACTCTACAAGTAAGTCACTAATAATTATTGAGAATCGTGTGTAACAGTCATAGTATTTTTGAAATGCTTCACTAATTTATTACTTAGATCACTTGAAAATTTATCAAAAATGGTGCTATGGCTACTACTGGTACAACAGGCATTAAAGTACAATTTAACTCTTTTTTTTACAATAAAGAGAGTTCTGAAGGTTCATACATGTAATAATTCGACTATTAATACATCCAAGAATTGATTAATTAATTTTCGATTATTAAATATTACGATTAAATTGATTTAACTTTTGATTAAACACATGAAATTTCTTAAAGTGGCCATAAATGGTACATCTACCCTACCTGTCCTAGAAAATAGGTAATTCAAGATCAGTCTCAGATTCAACGTAGCGAAAATAGACAACACTATTAACGTGCAAACATTTCTGTTCATTGCGATGTAACGAAAGTTGAATCTTGTTCTTCGATTATGTCACAAAGTATTATCGAAAAGTGAGAAATAGAAATCTCGGGAGCAAACGAATATTTAAACGAGACGAAAGCACTCGAATTCGATTTATACAGTTCCTCCTTTGTTTCTTTCCATTTTCCACCGACTCGCTTAAATCGAGATGCCGCGCATACGAGCGATAAAAAGTTCGCTCGACAGCGGAAGCCCGGCGAAAGTTTCCACCTCTTACGTGCATTGAAAGTCGAAAAATCGTAATTGGGGTTGATTTTTTGTTCTCCCTCGCTGCCGGTGCATAACCACGTACTACAAAACGCAATCGAATTCCACACGGTTCGGCAATTATTTGTCGGCAAGGTGGAGGGTGGAATGGTGTGTGTGGGGGGGGGGGGGGCGGATCTACGAGAGATATCGGCAGATACAGTGAGAGGGAGGTTAACGATCCGTACGTGGTAACGACGATTCGCGACGGCTGCGTCCGATCGGCGCGAATGCCGCGAATAACCCTGAGACTCGCCCTCCCGGATTCGATCCAGACTCAATGAACCGGAAGGTAATACCGCTTCGTGATTCGTGCCATTTGCTCCAGCCGATACGACATCCGTGTCTACGTATAGACATAAATTCCACATTTCGTTCGCTCTTTTCTTATTTCAAAGGATTAATGAGATAACGAAAGCCAAATGGCATTATCCTGTTCGAATTATTACTAATACTACTTTCATTTTTTGTTCGCCTATATCTACACTATTTATACCATTGACATGACTCGTGTACTCAATTTCACTGAAATGATAATTGAACCATGTCGAGTGGTTTTCAATAATTCTGTCGAGTTGACTTTTTTATTTTTTCAAATTTGTTTTTTGTCGGAAGTTATATCAGAGCCCTCACTGTACCTAATAACCATAAAGAACTCCACCCTAGCGTTTTTTGGTACCATAAATCGACTCGTCAATGACCATAAGTGGAAAGGGGAGAAGAGAACGATCGAGGAAGAATTTCATTTCTGCTTATTAAGGCTCAGAATTTAATCTCATATTCAGATATTGAAAAGCTCGACATTATTTATTAATTAGAAGCAATTTAAAATTTAAAAATTATTAACGATTTCATTCGTCCTAAAGTTCATTTATTATGGAATAATTTTTAATTTGAAAGGTACGAGCAATTATAAAATTGAAAAAAAAAACTCTCTAAAGAAATAAAATTGGCTAAAATTGAAGCCTGCGTGAACCCTCGCGAAGCCTCTACGATCTTGCAAATACATATTTGCTGAGAGATTCAAGAGAAATGCTAATCTGAATGCGAGCTCGCAAATTGTCGTTTTTGAATGCGGAAGCCACACGGAAACCTCGATAATAGCTCGACGACACGCGCGTGAGGTCAGGAAAAGGTCCCCCTCGCTTGTCTCGCGTGTCTCTCCTCGCTCCGTAACTAAATGAAGAGACCTGAACCGAGTGGGGGCGCGAACAAGCATCGACTTTCATAATGACGAGCCAATAAATTTGCGCCAGCGATGAAGGGAGGCGTCGCGACTGACGCGAAAGAATATTCAGGTGCGAATCGAACGTTCTAGCGCCCCGTGCTACATTTTTACTGCACAAACATACTAAGAAAATTTTTTTAAACTATTCACAATGCAATTCAGAAGCTTTCCTACGTGACGTCTGCTGAAATTCGTCTCGAAATTGGTATTCTAAGCTAGATTCACATTGTGAATAATTTATCGAATTATTTGATTCCATATCATTCTCTTGATTTACGACCCGTTGTGCGATACGGTCCTGGTTATAAATAATTCACTTTAATCCCACATGGGGCTTCTTTATCACCGGTGGACGTTTACAGGCACGTCGGTGGCTTCTTTCTCGGAAGGAACTTGATTTTAATCCACCAACTCGTCGAGTGCTCTTCCTCATTGCATTTTCATTGTGATTTCCTTTCTCAAAAGATTTTTCAGCTATCTATTATAATAATGACTTTGGAAAATGTTTTTTTGAATCTCTATATTTAGGAAGTTAATTGCAAGAAGGTCACAAAAAGAAGTTCACAAGATGTAACAAAAAATTTGAATTTTTAAAAAGTTTAATTAGATCGAAATATGTATAATTCGAGTACGAAGATGTTAATGGAAGTGAAATGTAAACAAGAATCCACTCGTTTATTCAAAATTGGAAATAGCCGAACACAACGAACAAAACTAGTATCGAAAAAAAAAAAAAAAAATAGAATTTCGAAATTAACAATAAATCTCGACCATCACAAAATAAGGTTATCTCATTTCTCTGCCGTCTCTAACTCGATTACGATTTCCACGTCTGGTAATAGGGAAAATACATCGCCGCGGAGATGCAAACAGCACTCCACGATTTTTCCTTCGTCGTTCATTTTTTTTTTCTTCGCATTTTCCGAACGAAGACGTCGGCGAACGCAAGACGATTTCGTTTGAGCAAACATCGTTATACGAAAGTGCCGAGCGAACGCGTTACGTGCGCCGGCAAAATTTATTAAGATCGAAATCGGGGGCGTCGATTGATCGACGGGGGTGGAAATCTTCTCCCTGCCTATTTGCCGTGCCGATTTGCGGGAAGCTTCGCGCATTCGAGCGTAAAAACCGCGGCTGAATTTCATTAGCCGCCTGTCTCTCTCGACGAGCTATTATGAACCGCACAATGGGAGAAAAAATGAAAATAAATTCGCGTTTCGAATTTTCGGGGATTCTCGTTCGTCCCGAATCTCGGCGAGCGACGAGGACGAGAACGAGGGAAAGAATGTTCGAGGAGCTCGGCGCATTTGCGCGGGCGAGAGCCCTTTGGATTCTCGCTCGCTGGATCCGACACTAATTTGCCGGGGCTGGGCGCGCGCCTCGCTACTCATTCCGTATCTCGCTTCGACTCTTCCTATGCCATACCGTCGGCAATAAAATTCTTCAGAGCCGCTGCGCTCTTCGCGCCACGTCGTGCCCAATAAAACACGGAATGTTTTTCGGTCGAGAGACGCCAGCCGAACGAGAAACACTCGACTCTCTAAAGAGAACCTATGCAAAGAGATTCGTAATCATTTTGCTTTTGTGTTTCTCTCTCAAACTGGGAACAATGCTGAAATATTTTTCAAACTTCTCTCCTAGAATGAAAGAAGATCGCTAATCTAGAGCAAATGAATTTCACTATCTTTTTCGTAGTAACATAGTAAAAGTATTAAAAGCACTTAGTTTTTAATTATGAAGAGCAAGAGTGGAATAGAAGTAATCCTCTAAATTTGAATGAAAAATTTAACATATTTTAAAGTGGAAAATGAAAAAATCGAATTGTCAATTCAGTTAATAATGCACAAATTTATTGTTTATTGAAAGAAATAGTTTAAAAGACCGAAATAAGAAGAGCCTGAAAAATCAAAAATAGCACTCAATTAAAAAGTTAATTGGGAAATAAATATAGATCATTATTAAATTTGAGTGAGAGCCATAATATTAAACGATTTTAATATTTATAAAAGAGAATGAATTTTACTACAGAGTATAGAGCGGGCAAGAAATTCAATGGTGGAGAGAGGATTAAAAATTTACTATTGCCGCCGTTTCGCGGACATCGAGGAGTACGGGACAGGGAACAGCTCACATCTGTCAAATCCCCCGAGCCATTTTCATTACATAGTGTCTCTCTCGTTTTGTTCATTCGGTAAATAAAGAATGAAAAGAGTACGTGGACTCGAATTCAGTTAACAATCCAATCCAATCTATCGAATATATTTTGTAAAAATGGAATTCAAAATTAAAGTTCCGCTTCTAGCCGAGTCCAGTCGCAAATCGACGTTTTAATTCCTGTGCATTTTATTCCTACGCTGAAAGATTCGACATCTCGGTCTAACTATATCAAATAGTAGTAAATTCTACATTGAAAACAAAAATTAATTCAATGTACTCAATATTTATTTGGATACGTTCAAATAAATATCAAGTGAATTCAACAAAATATATGTTTCAGTTGAAGATACTAATTTTATTCTAAACAATATTTGTTAATTCCAAGTAATAATTCATTTTATCGAATAAAAAATATTTATTTCTATATTTCAAAACAAATATTAAGTAGCTTCAACTAATTTTTGTTTTCAGTGTAGCAAATTGGAACAAAATTCTAAAACTAGTTACTGTACTAACCGATTAAAAAGTTAATAGAGTTTTCATCTATTTTATTAGTTATATTGCTAATTCCGAGTTATATGTTCACTAATTTTTAATTTTTCTCTATCGAGCAACAAATTTTTGCTATCTACCCCTCGTAGCCTGTTGTTCGAGCTCCGGTTCACGGATTAGATCGTAATCAGGATGGATGGGCTAGTAGTGGTCCCGAACACGACGAGTGGCCTGATTAAAATAACCGATGCGCGTCGATACGTTATTATGTTAAATAGCGGAGCTCATAGGCGACAACGAAACCTCGACGAGCGACCGCGAGCTGGCTAATTTGCGATAATTCGCGGCGCGCGCAAGATTTTGACGGATTACACCGGCGCGATATATTTATCGATCGGTCTCGCTTCGCGGCCCTCTGTTGCGCAAAATAGCCGAACAATTAACTCTCGGTATACAGCAGCGGTAGCCACTCGCCCGAACGGCAAATTAACTACCTGGAAAAACCGTGTTATGCAAAATTTTTTAACAGCGAACCGATGTTATCGTCCGTTATTCCCACCCATTGCCACGGAAATGCGCGCTAATGTTCGTCGTTAGTAGCGATCTCTCGAATTTCGCGTGTCGAATAGTAAAAAACGCCGAAAAACAATTTACAGTACTTCGACTCGGTGTAGTCCGATACAGTGGCGGAGGGGGAGAGAATACGACTTTTTCGTTAATCGGATTTACGTAACTTCCAGTGGCCGTCC
>NCVS01001646.1:48221-106646 GCA_003055095.1 Goniozus legneri | reverse complement strand
ACAGAGCTTTTTTAAAAAGTGGGGCAACTATCCGGCTTTTACTCTACCATAAATTTTCATAGCTTTCATTCTTATGTAGTGCAACAATATTTACCATTGATTTTGTTATTATGTTTAGTAAATATTACCATGAAAATTGTAATAATTGCTATTTCACATAAATTGAAAAATATTCTCGAAGGGAGAGAATCGGCAATTGCTCAGCGGAGAATTTTCTTTAATATCTAGAGTATAACGCGAAGTGTTGGTATTCCTATAACGACACATCGCGGCCACCTCGTGACGCAATAGGATGTTTTTATGAGCGCATCTTACGTTATTCACCGAGGCGTGCCCCCCCCCCCTCCCCCCGACTCCCTTAACTGTCGAAAATGAAATTTCGGAAGTGACGGCGCATCGAGACGTCGCACCTGCGTATAATGACGCGCGGAGCGCGGGCGAAATATAGACGCGTAGGTGGTAAAACGGGCGAGAGCGTTGTACATATCGGGCTCGTCTAGGACGAGCGAGCGGAGCATTTGCAACGGGATACGACGCGATACGTTTGACGCGCACCACGCGACAGGGCCGGGCGCGAGATGAGTGCACAGTGATGTAAAACGTATCAATTATTCACGCGGTAGCGTTGTATGTGTCATCGCGCGATATTTCGCGCGTCGGTCCACAGCGCGGAGAGAGAGGAGAGAGACCGCGCTGGGCACGATGGAATATCAATTAGCCGAAAATGGAGGGATGATATTTTGGAATTCGGCGAAGAATTACACGTATAGAGGGGATTATTAAATTCACGAGGACTGAAACAACGTGACGTTATTACGTGGAGAGGAAGGGAAAATACCGGCTGTGCGTTTCGCGTTGTGTACGCCGTCCGGTGCAGCTGTCCGGGACTGTCTCCGTTGGCTTTCCCGCCTCCGCTTAGTGTCCCCACTCGATTCGAAATTATCCACAATTTCTCTCCTCCCCTCCCACTACTCCTCCCCCCTTCTGTACTTTTCGGCCGACACGCAATTTTCCAGCGGGTTTTATATCTCCTGGTTACGGAAACGTTACGTCACGTTATATCGATTATTTCCCCGAGCTGGATATTTTTATAACGGACGAACAATCGCGCACGCGTCGCGTGCAAATCGGTAATCAATCTTCCGCGGTTCGGCGCAATGCGTAACGCGCCCGAGCCCGATAGAGGGAGCGGGAGAGGGAGAGAGAGGGAGAGAGTCGAAAGCCATTGTCCAATTTATTCCCGTCCACTTCTCTCACGAGACAAACGACTTTTCACGCGCGCTCTAGCGCCACCCAGTTTGCACAATGCGCAACTAATTTTCCACAAGCTACGGAAACCGTATAGGCCAGCTAGCCTCGCGCGAGCTTGTCGATGCGTACATCATTTAAACGGCCCAAACAAAGTAGCGAGCGAAGGCCACTTCCACCGGAACAACGCGGGGGGCAATAAAGATTTTAGCGTCTGCAGTCTACGGGGTGGCCGAGAATTCGTTTAAGTTCGTTCTTTTTTTCGATTCGATAAAAATTGCCAATTTTTTATTCAACCCTTTACACATGGACTCATACATGGTATCGTAGTTTTTATTCAATTTTATTTTCAAAATATTATAAAATAATTCAAACTATTTTAATCCATCAAATATACATTTAGCAACAATAGAACGCAAAAAAATTGTGTATGAATTCATGAAATTTCGAAATGACCTCACTTTTGTGCGAGCAAAAAAGCGCTTCATTAATTTATACAGTAAAGGGTTAACGGTATTTTTATGACACTGAAAAGGAAATGGTAAATTCTTATCAACGTCTCATCAACTGTGTTAGGATGTTAGGGTGTTAGGGTGTTGGGGTATATTTTCACGAAAACAGAAATGGTAAATTCTTATCAAGCAAATACAGTGAAATTGCGACCGGTCGATCCAATTCTTCTATCTCGAGCGTCTCATCAACTGCGTTAATAATTGATTCGATCGTTTCGAAACCCCCTGTATAAGTCGTTAAGCGACTCGCTGTGTTGCACGATTAAAATTGGATCGAGACTTCCTACCTCGCTTTCGGATAACGCGCGTGGTAAGGAAAAAGAGCAACCCGGCGAGGGCGGTAGAGGGGAGGGGCAGTTTAATCCTCTTTCCTCCGAGAGACGCGGGTGCAATTAAAACCAAGTATTATTCTTAGTCGTATTTTCTCGGTATTGGTCGTAAAGAGGTTGTTAGGGAAAGCGGAAGAGAGCTCGAGAGGCGATAGTCTGTGCGTGACGCGGTAGGGGTAATTTGCCATTTCAGGGGGAGGGGGTGAGTTCCGTGTCAACGTGTAGGCAAGAATCGATGTCGCCTCTATCGAGCGAGCTCGATGCGTGCCTTGCGTAAGGGATGAGAGCCGATTTTTTCCTCGGAGAGTTTCTTTCATTGGCCTAATTAAGGCCAAGGGAGGGTGTCCATGAAATATCCATCCCGTCTCTTCTTTCTCTCGTTCGACTCCCAGCTCCGTCTTGATTAATCCTCCACCCTTCTTTCCGTTTCTTTATTTATGCATTCCGGCGGCTACTGTTTTAGCGTTATTCCGCGCTCCTTCCAATTATCGATTCCTTACTTTTACCTTCTCGCGCCTCTATTATTGACTCTGCGATTCTTCTTCTTTTTTTTTTTTAAATCCGTAATCAAAACTCCTTTTGTTCTTTTTTTTCGCTTTTCTATATTCGACGCTTTTGATTCGAGCTCTTTGTTCGCCGTTCCCGGTAACCAATGCTCGACTCGCGTTTACCGATTTTTCCAATTAATTTTCGCCCTTTTTTCTTTCGCATTTGCGTCTTTGTTCGGCGCTCTCGCGAAAATTCGCACAGAGCGAGCTCGGCCATAGCGAGATACACAATGCCCTGGTTATTCTTATGGTATTAGTTAATTACGTACGGTACCGCGAATATACCTTGTTTTTTAAATCCTTCTACACATTCTATAGAGAATTGCAGTGAAAGAGTTGGAGAAAGCTGTATTAAATTTCAAAAAAAGAAATCCTCGTGTACGAATGCGAATTCACGACCCGTAAAGGGTTACTTTTTGACAGAGAGTTGAAATTAATTAACAGATTTAAATCCGGAAGTCTCGATAACTGTACGAAAATTGTCCGTCGGAAAAAAAACTTATAAGTCGAGTTTTTCGTGCAAGTTTTTTTTTCACCTATACATCACTTTCGTAACGATACAGAAGTACTTCGGGGAGGCGTTAAGACGCGGAGGCTCCGATTCGGTGTAACTTGTTCCGTTCTATCGGACTTTCCCGTATCGAACTATCTTCTCGAGCGTATTAATCGCTACTCGCTCTCGCCCTCGTTCGCGCAATTCGGCCGATTTCTTCTCCGCGCCATACTTCCCGATACTCGGCTAATTTCACTCGAGCACTCGGAGAACTATCCCGGCGCGCACCTCCGATGGAAACGAATTCTCAATTTCACTTCTCTCCTTCCTCCTCGCTGGAGAGAAAAAATAACAGCCCGGCTAATTTTTCGTTATTTATGAAAATTAATTCTCCCCATTTTCCCGGGCGATATTATTAAAGGACACGGCAGGAAAATTGCAACGAAACACACAAGCCCGATGGGAAAATCCGTAGAATGAGATGTAATTAAACGGCGAAGCCCTTTTTCCGTATTTTCGCCTTGCCTCCACAAAAGATTATATCCGAACCGGGATTGCCGTTTAAACGATAACCGTCCGCGAAGTGGCCTCCCGGTACTTTATCCCGGAACAAATCCCGCGAATAAGCGCTGTCCATCGCGTGTGCCTGGCCTCGACGCGAGAAAGAACAGGGGCCCCCTCTCGTAAAATAGGAGAGAGAGAGAGAGAGAGATAGATAGAGGAAAAAAAGGAGAAGATGAAATGAGGGGAGGGAAAGAATAATTTCGAGACTCGTTAAAACTAGTTCTCGAGGATGTACACGGCGGTGCTCGTTGTCGGATATCGCGATACAGGAAGTGAGCTGTGCGTGGAGCAGCCGGAAGGAGAAGATTAAAGGATAAAGAGATTCGCGGGGCGAAGTCGTAGGAAAATCAGGAAAACAAGATTCTACCCCTGGAGGGGTAGGGGGGTGGGTGGAAGGGACGGTTCCACTTAACCTCGTCCCATCACCAGCCAGATAAGAACTGGCTGGAGGAAGGAAGAGAGCGAGTTCTGGATAAAGACACCGAGAAGGGGTGCAACAAAAATAGAGAGTATATTGTATGTACAAGACGGAAGAGCGTGCGAGAGAAGCGAGGAGGGAGGTGACTGATAAAAACCGATGGAAAAGAATTTAAAGGCGAGAGATGGCCTGAAAGAAATCCGGCGATAAAATTGAACGGAAGCCCGAGCGGGGGATGAAATCGTGGACGCACAATGGGAGAAAATTCCGATGAGAGGGAAGCTGGTCCAGAGCGAGAGAGGGCCGCGATTTCATTTTTCCTAAATACGAAAAAGCACGGGGGGACAAAAAGTTAAATAGAAACGTGTAAGCTGACGGAGGAAAAAAGCTCGGAACGAGCGAACCGGCGAACGTTCCGGGGGTTGGGGGAGAATAAATAGGACAAGAGTGGAATAATAGGTGAACGCGAGTTCCCCAATCTCGTTCACCTTCTCACCCTCTCTTTTTCCTCTCTCTCTCTCTCTCTTTCTCTCTCTCTCTCTCTCTCTCTCTCGTTCACTCATTCGGTTTCTCTCACTCTCACGAGGCTCCCGGGGTCTTAGGAGTCTGGTACCGAGCTTAGCGGGGACCAACCCCCGCCCCTCACCCTCCCGGTATTTCCTGCTTTGGCGAAAACGTGGCAGTAAATTCACAAAGCTCAAGGGGGATGAAGAGAGCGAGAGGGTTGGGAGATAAGGTACGAGAAGCGAGACGCGAGCATCCGACGCGCACCTGAGGAACGTGAAATAAAAATAACTCTCGATTGCGAATTGACGAATTCTGCAGTTAACGCATTTAGTGATCGAGCCGTGGCGCGATTTGAATTCGAATTAAATACGGTCTAGTTTTTACGATCGATGCTCGAATTCTGGCTCAGCCGTTCAATCTACCTCTATGTGTGATTTCTCTCCCTCCCTCTCTCTCTCTCTCTCTCTCTCTTCTTCATCCTGAGAGCTCGTGAACGAAAACGAGGACAATCGAATTTCGAGAAGATACCACCCGACGACCCTGAACAGACGAGAATTGAGAAGCTGCCCCTTTTTTCGGACGTCCGAATAAAAGTGCGTTCAACGAAATCCTCGTAATGTCCCGACTGTTCTTATGCTCTCTCTCTTTCTCTCTCTCTTTTCTTCTTCCCCACGCTCACCCTTTTTCGCCCTCTGACCTTTGCCCTCGGCTTTTACTGTTGCAAGCTTTCTCTCGATCCCGAGTCCAGCCACGGCTTTTAAGTTCTGTTTCGTGAAATTGGAGGATCTCAACGGCGCACATATCGAGATCCATTTTCGTACAACAATCACGGCGAATATGCGCTCGTATCACTTGAGCGGGTCCAGCTCTATATCGTCCGGATTAATCCCGCATAATCGCGAAGTAAGGGTTGCGGGATTTGAATCTTTGCGGTGTTATCGATTAACTGTTTACGAAAAATGTGTATTAAACTCTTATTGTAAATGTTCAATATTTGAATATAATATGATAATAAGACTCTGAAAATAGTATGTTCTATACACAGAAAAAAAGGACTACTTGATTCAAGAGTTATGTGGAAAAAAAAATTTCTGTTAAGTAAATATTTTTTTTATTACTAAAAATTATTTTCTTGAGTTGCGAATTTTTTTCTTCAATGGTCATACTTGAATCAAGTCTACACGAAACATTCAATACTACTTTTAAAATTTATTTCTTCAATCAAGTGAGAAAAAATGACTTGAGTTATCCTTTTTTTTGTGCAGTCACAGTTACAATATTTATAATCAATTTTCCATCGCGAGCTGATGCATTCGAATCTGAATCGTTTAACTGGCAATACCGATTAATTGCGGTTGTGCTCGAATTAACGCGAAATTTGTTTAACAAAGATCTTAACCCGACGCGGTGAATTAATTCGTTACGGTGTTTGGAGCCCGATTAACTCTTATTATAGGCCTTTCGCACAGCGCACGTAGCGCACTATTCTCTCTCTCTCTCTCTCTCTCTCTCTCTCTCTCGCTCCACGTGTGTGTGTTTGCGCGTCACGTGAACTCGCTGAACGGTGCTTCCGATCGGCCCCTCATTAGCCCTTATTACGTAGGCCAAGCGTAGATTTACCCCCGCGCGTTATCGATTCGCCCGTTAACTAGTCTCCATTATCCGACCGGCGTAATTTGTTAAACAAACCCGGGAATTATTTACGTTGAGTGTACCGGATTTCGAATACCCCAAGATTCCACGAAGGACTTCGCTTCCACGAATTTATCCTTCCTCCTGAAAGAAAAACCCCACGTTTTCGTATTTCTCTTCTCCAATTTACTCGAGGAGTCATTAAAGTATAGAAAATTTGCCCCGGGAATTTCAAAACAGGGGAAAACAATGAGAACCTCGACATAATGGTATCTATGCGCTCTCGCGAGTCGCCTTATAAATAAGCAAGAGCCAGCCGTCTCGCATTTATCTTTCAGACACTAGAAATGCTCCTGAAATAACGCGATTCCGATGAGAATTTTTCTGCTGGGTCGATCTAAGGCGATTATAAAAAAAGATGCGCTGTTCAGTCGTGACGAGCTCGTGTGTGCATCACCGGACATGCAACCTCAAAGATGTAAAAAGTTAATACATCTGCATGACTCGACTGGTGAAACATCCTGGGCAACGGAATTGAAATAAATAATAAAATTATACAGATATATACGTTAGTACAGGGTGTGCTAGAATTGCAGCCTCGATCAAAACTTGAGAAATTCCTAGAAGAAGTGTTTTTTTCTGTTGAACACACTGGAAAAAAAATGTTGAACCAATTAAATATGCATTCATACACTAACAAGAATTTAACAAAACAATAACATTAACATTTAACATTATCATCAACATTTTATTTTTTTAACATTTTTTCTCAGTGTAGGAATCGAAATCACTCAAAACGTATTGTCGAGCGCAAGTTCCCTATTGGTCATAAAAGATTTGGAGTAATTCTCAGTCCTTGCATTGTGCGAGAAAAACGAAAGTGGGTCATTTGGCTCGGAGCAGTTATGTACCGCTAAAATTATGTACGGTCATTCTGGAGCACCCTGTATAGGTACAAGCGTGAGGGTGGGTGTAGGGGCGGGGGGTGAAATATTTAAGGACGACCTTTGTCGACGTGGCACACGGATATACGAGAGAGCGAGATCGAAATCATAAATCCTGGAGGCCTCGCGCGAGTCCCCCAGGATTTTTCGACTCCTTTCACGGTGTTTTACGCCGTAATGAGACGAGAGGGCGCGTTCTCGCCCCCGTAATATGGAGTCGGATGTGTCGGGCCAGGCGCCATATGGCGCCGCATAATCCCGAGACGAAATTCTCTCCGACGCATCTTTTCCTCGTGTTACCTACCAGATGCTCGTCATCGTTGATTCTTGATGAAAAATCTCGAATTGCGAATATCCGATCCGAGAATCGAGCGGAAATTAAGAAGTTATACATTAAATGTACTTCTATATATAGACGTTTCTTGAAATTCTGAAAAAACATTTCTCTCGGAGAAAAAGAAATTTTTAAAACTGTTAACCGGACTATTAAATCGGACCAGCGAAATTAATAGAATTTCTTGTTCCGCTCTGTTAGCCGAAAATGAAATAGAACTGAAATTCTCAGGTAATTAGAGCGAAAAATTTTTCAGAATGGTCAAAATTCGAGCGCAGAATTACATGAATCGAAACAGCGGAATTACCCATAAATGAAGAGGCCTGTATGTGGGTGAGCGCGATAAGCGTTTGATGGCTCGTCAGCGACCGCGTTGGGGATTAATAGAGAGAGAGAGAGAGAGGGGGGGGGGGGNGGACGCATTATATTTCGGGTATTACACGTCCGCTTTTTACATTCGCATTAATTCTCGTTAAAGACCGTGAAATAAATCGCCTGACGGACGCAAGCGCTCGCGCTGTGCACTCGACGCGCCCTGGCGGTTTAGCGGGTAAAATTTCAGGCCCGTCACGGCTCGACACGACTTTCGCGCTCTCGGACGGTGACACGCGACCGAATTAATCCGACCTCTCTTTCTCATCGGGTTATCGTTTCCTTCATTTCCCTCTTATTTCCCTTTTTTTCCTTTATCGTTCGCGCCCAGATTAAAATTTAAATATCCCGAAGCCCCTCGACGTGTCGTCGTCGTTGTCGGCAGGGAGAACGACCCAGGGAATAAATATAAATTTGATCGGCCGTTTAGATAGCAGAGCCCGTCGTTCGTCTCCTTTTTTCGAATCCACCTTTTCTCCTCCGAAGGACGTAGATCTCTCTCGTGGCCTGTATCGAGCCTGTGTACGCCTCCGTTCCACGCACTCGCCTCCTGCTAATTCCGTGTAATGGAGGATCTTTCCGGAATGACGACTCGCGAGAATTCTGAGAAATCGAAAAATGATATCTCGTCGTACCTCTCGGTAGGAAATTACGCGAGATTATCGATCCCTCTATTTTTATTTACGTTTAATGCGCCGCAAATGGCAGTTCGGCGTTTCGAAGAAGTTCCAGACACGAGTTCGTCTGAAATTTCTAGTTTTTCACGAACACATTTTTTATCGGTTTATCGTTAACGATAACGGAATATTCGAAAAATTGGGTATCGTTGAATTACGATGACCGTAACGACGAATTTCGATATCCGAATGGGAATATTTTAATTCGCCCTTTTGGGCTTGGTAAATTCGAATAGGATTAAGAGCAACGATACTCGAGGGACTTTTTCTGGTCGAATCGGCCACGCGATTTTTCGTTGTTTCGTTTTTCACATTTACGTGGAAAAAAACAGTGCCGGTTGGCAATACGCGGCTCGGAAATAACCACCTCTGGGTTATTTATTTCGGTCGAACACGTTAATTTCTCATATTCCGATGTTTTGCTGATCGCTACACCGCAATACTCATCCTCGATACTTCTTCATACGTCCCAATATAACGTCGAATATCCCGGCTTCAATTTTTATTATCATTTTTATTACAGGTAAACGTTTACCTGTATGCTTATTACGCCTGACGAACGTGATTCACTTAAAAATCAGTGTTAAACGAGTAGTCAAATATTATCCGCCTGAACTTTTTAATTAGGTCAATTGATGTTTATAAAAATAAACTCGTAAAAATAATCTTGAGGACGATACCGCCATGCTTCATGAAAACGTCAAATATCTTATCGAATCGCGATAAAAACACAAAATTTTCAACAGAGAATCGAAACTGAATTCCATTATCGATAATATTTGTTGCGTTCCTCTGGCATTGTGTACGCTTGTAGCAGCAGCTTTGCGCTGTTCCACGTCTGTTTAAAATCTCAAGATAAGACTGCGGCAGAAACGCGAGAGGAACGTTTGCGGCACACACGAAGTCAAAGAGCGGAATGGAGCGGCCCACGACCGCGAGGATCGTGTACGCGGATGTCTGTGTGTGTACGTGTGTGTGTCTTTCCAGGAATTATGCAAAATCGTAGAATCCCAGACCCGTGTCAGCAGGACCAAGCGTTGGCCTGATGTTGGCGTTTCCGCGTGCCGTGAAATTCCCTCGAGAGCGCGTACGAGGGAGAGAGAGAGCGTCTGTTTTCGGGGTTAGTCGCTGTAAATTAAGCGTAAAACTACTTTCCTCGAAGCAAAACTTCTTTCGTCGATGATTCAAATTATGAAACACCGTAAAACTCGGACGGTTTTTGCATAATGCGTTATAAACGAAAGTATCCCGTTTAATTTGGCCGATCGTAAAATCTTCTCACCGGGTGAATTGATCTCGAAGACGATCTTCATTCGAGACAAATCCAGTGTGTCGTGCACAGGGTGTTCCAAAATGAGTTCTGTAATTTAATATTCTTTTATGAAATTCAGTTGAATAAATCGTGTAAAGAATTTAAGGAGTATAAATATCGACGTGCGTTGAAAGGATGCACTCGTCCAGAGAAATGATTGGCCAACAAACGAAACGAAACTCAAAACTGAAAATTGAAACTGGCATTTCCGTTCGGAATTCCACGACCAACATCAGCAACGGAAGTTCGTTTCGCAGCACCCTGTATAGTAAAACAAGCCGGAAGGACAAGAGCAGCTCGCGTGGAAACCTTTTGGTTAAACGAGAACGATGACATAATAATTTCGTAATCCCCAAGGATCTTTAGATACCATAATTTCAACGTCACGGATAAATTCGTAATCCCCCGTACGTAGATCTTCGAGTACCCAATTTCGCCTTGGTTAGCTCTTTCTCCTCTCTCTTCCATTCCCTTTCTGTGTAGCAACGAAGATAAGACGAGACCACCGGCCTCCCTTTATCTCTCCGCAGAGTTCATGCTCCTTTTTCCAGCGCGTAACACCGACAACCCTAAATTTCGCTAAGCGATCCTCTCTTATCATACGTCATGGATTTACCTCCCTCTTTCTTCGATTCCTCCTTTTTTTCTCCAGTTCTAGTTCTCGCCCCCGAAGAAGTTGATACCAGGAGAAATCGGTTGAACTCTCTGGCGTGTTTTTTATCGCCCGAGATCTCGCTTGTAACGCCGTATGGATCCAACTAGACGGCCGATAATAACTCCCGGGATATTTTGGGTAATTTTCGTTAAAAGCTCCTTCTTACCTCGCGGCCAGATAAAGAGAAACTTCCCATTTCTCGTCTCGCTATTTTTCCCCCATCCCTCTAACGGTTTTATCCCGTCCGAAATAAACGTCCGGCGATAACAATCTGCTTTGTTTTCTCTCTTTTCGAACCCTCGTGACTCTGCCATGTTTCTTATTTTCCCTCTTTCCTTCTCTTTCGCTTTTTCTGTTCCTGAAATCCGTTTGGTAAATTGGCATCGATCGGGGTTCGATTCGCGGGCTCCGCGTCAAAGTGTTATGAATATGGTAAGCGAAATTAGCGCGAGTTTCGTGAGTGCTTTATACCGGCGAGTGCGGTGCCCAAAATTGCCCGAACTTGTGTCCCGATGAATAACAATTTGTTTCCTTTTTGTTCGTCGCTGACAAATTGGAATTGCTTGGAATTTCTTATGAAATACGCGGAAGGAGGGGTTGTGATTTTATTGATTCGACACGCACGTGTACAAAAAACGCAATTCAATTTCTCTCTGAAAAGAATCGTCGACTTTCCGAATCATAAAAAATTAAAGAGACACTCGTCATTTTCGAACAAATATTCAGTTGAAAATGGTTAAATTGAACTGAGTATTTTAAAGAGGAAGATTTAAATTTTAAAACAATCACTCGATCAATTTGATGTTTTTTTTTCAATTCACTATTTCCTTAATTTCTCTGAGCAATATATTTTTCTTTGTGCGAACCAAATTTATTCACAAAAAAAATGGTTGAATGCACTCGACATTTGCATAAAAAAAATTTTATTTTCATTGTAATTACTAGGCATGAGTGCAATTGGTTAACAGCGAATACCGATGTCGGCTTTTCGAAGCCCAGACGTTCCGCAATAAATGTTGTAAGATAACAATCCACTAGCCACGAAAATTCTTTCTCCCCGCATTCCACCCTCAGCAGCGACATAGCTAATTCAACCCCGCGACGCTCCATATCTTCCGAATCTACTTTTTTCCGTCTGCCGCATTCTTATCGGATACGACATCCATGTGGGTACCGCGAAATCGGCCGGAGCGTATATATACACGTACACGTAGTATAAAGGGTGTCCTGCAGTTTAGATATCATGTGAAACCTTTCTCGTTTCTTTGCGCAATTTACGATTTTCGAGTCTTGAATTTTAACCAATCAAATAGAATTTATGATACTAATATTCGACTCGATTCAAAGTTTTATATTGAACGAAACATAAAAAGTTATAAAAAAAACGCTTTTATACTCCAAATCGGTACATGAATTACGTAACTGTCGTAATTGTTCAACAGTTAATGAATTTTCTTAGAATCTTACGAGCTTGGAATAGGAGACCATATGGTGATTCCGGGACACACTGTATGTGTATACACGACAAGGAAGGAAGTTCGCGAGGGGTGGAAAAAAAGAGCAACGACTCACGAACGTAATCTCGCTTTTCTTGCGAGGACGGCCGACGCCTTTATTGCACGACGGGGTGCTCCCCTCTGGCTAAAAAATAACGGACGATTGTTACGGCGCACGCAAACTCTCTCTTCTCTCTCTCTCTCCCTCTCTCTTCCCACTTACAGCGCTGCGCGTGTACTCGCGTGACACGCCGTTGTTTTCGAGAAGAGCCGATTCCCCGCGAGAAGAACCCGTCCCATTCGCTTATTTTTACTTTTCACTTGTAACGAGAATATATATGGAAATCGCGGTGAACGCATTTTACTCGCACGAGCGTGTATCTCAATTCGAAAATTTTTCACACGCACAACATACTTTCTTTATCGCATGATTAATGCCTGGGAATAACATTAACTTTTCAGAATTATACCTAAAATGTTATTCTCCAAATCGGGATGTATTATTAATGAAGCTCGTGTTGATAGGGCTCAATATCAAAGTAGCAAAGTGTCACACGATTTTATCAAAAATGAACTAAAAAAGGTCTAAAAATGCAAAAATATTTAGGGATATATTGGACCGTTATTCATGAGATCTGACGATAATAAAGACAAAAACAATTCGAAAAGTATTTGACAGCGACTCTATCAGCTTCGGTCGGTTTCTCGATTCTCGTTCGACGTATCTCGAAGAGTTGTGGTCTGGAAAAGAAGTGTTCAACATGTGAGGCCCTAAAAAAAAAAGAACTCGACTCGGTACACAGGCCGTTTCCAAACGACGTTACCGTCGTGCTTTTTTCACCCGTGGGGGGGTTCAGCTAGACGAAGGAGAGAAAGAGAGAGAGAGAGAGAGAGAGAGAGAGAGAGAGAGAGAGAGAGAGTAATAGGGGCAAAAGCAAACAGCCCGTCAACGGGCTATACACGCCACCTTTATATCGGCTTTTTTACGATCCGTGTCGCCTATATCCGCAACGCTCGCGTCTTCCGTCTCTAGGTGCGAGAAAGGTTCGCAATAAAATGTGGCTTTTTCATCTTTCTCCCTCTTGTTCCTTCTCTCTCTCTCTCTCTCTCTCTCTCTCTCTCTCTCTCTCTCTCTCTCTCTCTCTCTAATATTCGATCCATCTCTCACCATCAACCCTGATTTCGTAGGATTCACCGTCGCATGACCTTTCACCGCTTTGCGGATCCTTCTCGCTGCAAACTCGAGAGGCTCTCAGCCACCAAGTTTCTAGCTTTTCTTTCGTCGAAACCTGAATTCCTTTTTTTTCTCACCCCTGCAGCGAATCCGCGCGACGGTAACGAAGTGCAGGGAGAGAGAAAAAAATAACCGGATCGATACGCACAACGACGAAAATTCGCGCGAAAAACGATCGGCGTATACAGTAACCGATAAATTCCATCGATATAGGTCGAACGGATGTAAAAATGGCAGAACGGCGATTCCAACGTGTGCCGCCCTCATTAGCATTAACGACGGGGTGGGTTTTACGATCCGAACGCTCGTAATTCTTGACGCTCGGCGCGAATACCGTTGACTTTCATTGAATTTGCGTAAAAGCGCATATAACACGTACCGTTCGATGATCCCGAGTTTTTGTTTCGCCTCTTTTCCTCCCCCTCTTTTTTTTCGCTCACCCTCTCCTGAGGTTTATCGCCACGCTTTTAGCCCGTTTCGCTATTTCTTCTCTGTTATCGCTGGACAAGATAAACGTCGTTCTGTTAATATTTCACCGGCGTTAACTGCCGGAGGAAAACTCAATTTTTCCGATTTTTCAATCTAACCGGGGATCGAATAAAAGACCCGGCGCGCGATTTGGGGGAAAGAGCGGAAAATACAGCCAACTTTTCGAGAGTTTCGGGCGGAAAAATTAATCGTCGAGCGGTGGGTGGGAGGGTCGGGTTGAGCTTCCGATTACGCGGAGCTTTTTCGCGATATCGGGAAGTGCGCTCTCAATCACTCGTAACGAGTGCGATGAAAATTTGAGGAATTTACGTAACGAGCACCGGTTGCATTTTTACGCCGGAAAAAGAATTGCAATCAATGCGCTCGCGCTTCGTTCCATGGCTATTGCTATCGATCTGTGTATACGGGGGCTTCTCGTGTCGCGAACGATTATTCGCGAAATTTTATTATCGAGGTTCGCACTCGTAAACGAATTTCATGTGACTTACTCGATTTGCATAAAAAAATGACCGAAGGGGTGGGAGGAGAGAGGGAGGGGTAGATATCGAACGAACACGAACGCTGGTTACGCCGTTAATGCGTTCGATCGACAAAATCGTGAGCAGTCATTACGGCCGTCGATGTGTAACGCATTAAGGTTATTGGTAATCACGGCCCGTTATATGGAGTTATCGAATTATAAACCGACCGCGGCAATAACGTTATAATATTGTCGTAACGTCGGCCGATTATTTGCGGCGTTGCTCGCTAAACGTGCGTGCGTGTGTGTGTGTGAGAGAGAGAGAGAGAGAGAGAGAGAGAGAGAACCGCGTTCCGATAAAACCAATCAATAGAGGTACGTTATTGGTCAGACTCGGACGCAACTCATCACTCAGGCGTGAGAATTTCAATCAAACGTTCTCCCTCCGAGTGTTAGATAACAAATTCATGATACGATACAAAAAAATCAAAAGTCTCGTTAGATTCGATGTAGGATTATTCAGACATATGACTTTTACAGTAGTTTTACAGTAGAATAAATCGGACATGAAGCTTTTACAGTAGTTACAGAGTGAAATAAATCAGGCAAGGGTGATTTTTCGTATTTTTCGAGTAAACGTTTATGTATATCGGCTATTTGAATTCACAGACAGGAGAGAAAGTGTAGACCGATTATTCAGACGTATGGCTTTTACAGTACTTTTAATGTAAAATGAATCGGACATGAAGCTTTTACAGTAGTTATGGAGTGAAATAAATCAGGCGAGCGTGATTTTTCGTATTTTTCATGTGAACGTTTATGTATATCGGTTATTTGAATTTACAGACAGGAGAGAGAGTGTAGAAGGGGGTGGTTGCGCGAAAGTTTGTATTGACGACGCGTCGATCGAATAAATTTCCGACGTCGAAGTCCCGGTATACATATACTGTGTATGTACCTAAGCGTAAAACCGACGAGCGTGTTTGTCGATAATTTGCGCGTACGGTCTAGAATTTTTCTTGAATTTTCCGGGAAGAACTGGATTTTGAGGCAAGTTCAAAGAAAGTCGATGTAGAAGCGTAGGTGGTGTCTGCAGGGCTGGTACATCTAAATAGTTTTCTCTTTTTTCAACTCTCATCCCTCCCGTTCTCTCTACCCCTTGGGATCCAGTCAACATCGCCTCGTTTCGAGTTCCATACGTATTTCGCTCCGGGACTCGCATCGACGTTATACCCGTCGTCGTAAAATTAGCATGGACAAGCGCCCCGAGCTGGTCCACTGTGTCTCCCGCGTGAAATTAAAACTTTTCTGGGTATACGTTATATAATATATACGTATATATATTCGAGTGCAGTGGTCGGTATTAATAAGCGAAGGAAGTAAATACGTTATCCGGGATAACTTCGAATTGCATAAAGCACTCAAGAATTGCCAGTTTGATTGAATCCGCAGCTTTTCACGGATTTCCAGCGGATGACAAGGCGCGATCGCGAAATCAGCGATTCCCAGTGTCGCTGGGTGTGTTCTTGGTCAGGCTCGTAAACGAAGGACGCATTTCCGGACGGTGGGATTTTATCGGATTAAAACGTCGTAAACTTGGCGCGAATAAGAGTGAGCGAGTGGTGGGGAGAGTGCGCGTTTCCCGTCCAACTTTCACATAGCGCGTTATACGGAGCTCGGATCGTTGGGGGAATTCAACTCGATGCGAGCTATTTTACGACGTGGACAGTTTCGTTGAAAGTTTCTCGCTATTAGCCGTAACGCGGTAACGACGATAACCCGTCGCTAGCCGGTGTCTAATATCGAGTTTTCTCAAGACACTCCGAAAACCTCGAGCCAACCATATTACCGTCTTCGGATAACGAGAATCCGCCGATACCGATCTTCGCTCATCGAAATTTCGGATTTCATCTTACTCGAGATACCGTCTCGGGTTGGATTTTTGTTTTCCTCTTTCGGATTCGTATACAGGGTGTCCCAGAGTGAACGAACGAACGAATAGACCACTCATTTTTTTTGAATATTTCAAGATTAATATTCACTGTCGAGATTTACAAGATGTACAAAAAGTACCTAAAATAATTTGATTTCATTAGTATTTTCAACTAGAGTTCTGTTTTACGCGATTTAAAAATTGTCGCGGTTATTTCTTCTCGCGTATGTCAACAATTGCACCCCCTCAGGGTGCATTATGTAATTGCCGGATAAAAAGGGAGGCTTCGCGGACTGCAAATTCTCACGGCATTTCGTCAATAGCACCGGAGCGCTATCGTAAAATTAGCATAAACAGCGCGGTGGCCCAGCGAAATTTAAAGTGCCTCGGACCGTACTCCACCCCCAAACGGATATACGTACCTATATATACATATACATATAGGTAATTTTGTATAAATACATATGCGACGGGCTCGCGTGTGGGCGGATTCTCCCAGCGAGGGTAGAATCGTTGACCCGTGGCTGGTCGTCCGGTTGCTATAAAAACGACAAAGATAAATAAAGCCAAAAAAGAAAGACAGAGAGGAAGAGAGAGAGAGAGAGAGAGAGAGAGAGAAATTCAGTTGAAGTGAATATAAAACTATGTAAAATAAACACGCTCTCATGAAAATTACCGTACGCATTCGATAAAAATGATGGTATTCCCTGTGTGTTTAGGTAAAACAGTAACCCAGCTGAAAAAACACGCCCAGAATAAATATTTGACGGAAATGTGGAAAAATTTCCAGTGTAACGGAACTACGAGATTAAAAGAGTTTCGCATTCGGAACGTGTCCGCGCGACGCCCGTTACAAAACGATCATGGTCAGTCGGATTAATATTTCATCCGTGCCGGTGTACTCGCCAAGTTTTCCATCAATTTTCTCGGCCACTTCGATACGCCGGCCCGTATAGAGTGGCTAAATATTTACCCGTCGTTGATCCCTCTCACACGTTACCCCCTTTCTCAATCTTATTTTCCTTGTTCCATTCGAGATCGTAAGAATCCAGACTCCGTATCGATCGAGATTTACGAAAATGAACGTTCTAACGAATTTTCATTCGTATATCGATCATATAATTAACAATTGTATACAACTGTTATATAAATATTATATATTCAATCGATCTTCCGTTCGATTCCAACTATTAACGATGTTATCAGTCGGCAAATAAATGCCGGAAGGATGAAAAGGTGACGCGGGACTAGAATAAACGTGGTTAAAATTGCAAATAAATTAAGAGGAGAGGAGTGGGTGCTGTCAGTGAAATGGAGCCAATGCTCGACCCGAGTACAATATAAACTTGGCCGCATACAAATTTGCACAAGATCGCGTTAAACCCGCGCGGCACTCTGGGCAACGTTGTGTACGACCCCGCAAAGGCTATCCACGGCCCAATTTGCGGTGACCGGTAGCCCCCTCGCTCTCTCTCTCTCTCTCTCTCTCTCTTTCTCTCTCTCTCCCTCTCTCTCATTCGGTGCTTCCGGTAATCGGAAAATCGTCGAACGTGCACGCAGAATAGAACGTCCGCGCCGTACGAATTTAATCAAGGTAGACCGTGACGTGACCGTCAAAGAGCGGCCGATGCAAGCTCTTTCGAAAAATTTTACCATATTTTTTATGCACACGGGAAATCCGGACCGTAAAGAGCGACGAATTAAACATTTACCGGCGTATTTCACCGACGGTTCTCGTATTATTTTAGGAGATAGGAGCATAGAAACTTTTATTTTCTCGTTTCGACAAAAGATTTCTTTTTGCTTCCTCGACGAATGCTTATTAATTTTTTTTCTTCATACTATTAACGAGAGTGGCATAACGCAACGAAGCGAAATGTAACATCGAAGAGCAATAGGTACACTCCGGCGGCAATTCAATATTAAACTTGGCACGGCTGCCTGTGTCTGACTATCGCCACGTTTGAACTACTTGCACATCGCGAATATCTCTCGGGGAGCTCGACGAGCGAGTTCAAAGACGACGCCGAGTCATCCCGCCAATTTTATATCGCGTTTAATTATTTGCTGCAGTATATAGCTCCCTCTCTATCTCGGAGAAATAAAAGACGAGGCCGCAATTTACGGTAGTCGCAGTTCGGCAGGAGAGACGCGCTTCTAAATTAGGAGTGGAACGAAAAAGAAAGAGTATAAGCCGGGACGATTCATGCGCGAACGGCAGTTACCGGGAGTACGACTAAACGCGAACGCTGCTTTACGAGGTTGAAAATGCCTCCCTCTCCTCTCTTCCCCTCGGTCTCGAGGAGGAAGAGAGAGCCAAGGTATGAAAGGGCGCGTGGACGCGGAGGGTCGGAAGATAGAATAGCTACAACGTAGAAACTCTCGAAGCGAGACAGGAATAATTTTCATTCCCTGGAGCCTTAAGCCGCGTAGATAGGTAGATGTAACAGAACGTGGAGTAGCTCGAGACGGGAGGGGGAGGGGGATGAGTCGGAGAAAGCGAAGGCCGAATCGAACTCGTTGTATATTCCTAGGGGGCCGTAACCTAGGGATTTTCTGGACGATATAGCGCAACGAGAACGGCGAGAAGTCTCGTAACTAGTTTACGCTTTTGGGGCGAGAAAGCGTTGTAACGCGTTATACACCATGAAGAATGTTTATTCATTCATTTCTTAGTCTTCGTAAAAATTTCCAAATACCGGCCATGCGGATTTTAAATAATGAATATTTGGATTTTCGAACACAAAGGGCCGATGGGATCGCGTCGTTATTTTTAACGGACCGAATCGAATTTTGTATCCACTTCGTTCGAGTTTTTCATTAAAAACGTTATTCGTTATGCGCCGACTATTTTAATTTAATGAAAAGAGAAAGGGGGTCAAGGTACGGATTAAAAGAGATCTGAAATATTTTTTGAATTTGCGATGTTCGAGTTATCGGGCGGGGGTTGTAGCCGGTCGACCTTCGGAACTTTTTTCCTCTTTTCAGCTCTTCTCGAAGGTAGTGCGCGGAGGAGTCAATTTTTACTCGGCTCGCCCCATCCCACTTCGGCACACCGACTCACCTTCGGCCAAAGGAGGATAAAAGTTGGTTCGTCGCCTTTCTCCACTCCCACCCACACTCCAGACAACTCTCTCTCTCTCTCTCTCTCTCCTCTTCGTCTACTTTTTTCGTCTCGTTTCACTTTTTTCCTCGTTTTTACTTTAAGAACACGCTAGAATTCCCGGAAGTTCATCAGGACCTTTGAATGGTTTAATTTGCATACTTAACAATATTACACCGCGCACTCGGTCCGATAGCTTCACCTTCGAACGAACCTAACGAGAGGAGGGGAGGCTCTGGAGGGCGAGAGTGGACTTTGGGTTCCTCGCGAGTGTCTCTTCGTACGCGAGAAAGAAAGAACTGAAGAAACTCGTTGGATTTTACGAGTACCTGTTATATAGCCGCGTTCTCTCCATAGAACTCTAGCGAATCGTCCTCGAACGTAATGTAATCACGTCTTACCCTCGAAAAATTTGTTCATCTTTCAGCTTTAATTGCGGTTCCACTCCTCTCTCTCGAATCTCTCGCTATGGATTCTCGGCAAGTTACTCGTGTCGTGAAAAAAAAGAAGAGGTAACGCCTAACTCCGGAAAGATGGCGCGTTGTAGAGCGTGAAAGAGGCTTTTTGCCGGGTTGAGAGATCTCGCTGGGGAAGGGATTAAAGGTCGAAACGCTCGGGAAGAGGAGCGACCTATAACGCGGCCCCCTCGTCGTTCCTTGGGCTCGACAAAAAAAATTATATCGCCGAATTATTCCACTCTCAGGATATACGAGGGTGGGGGCAAAAAACCTTTCGAGTGTGTCGAACCTTCGCGACTCCATTACCTCTCGTTCCGTGAGTAGCAGGAGGGAAGTTGTCTGGAAAATACTCTCTCTCTCTCTCCCCCTACAGGCCATCAGTCTCGCGAGCGCTCATTCCGAAAATTAAACGCGACCCCAGTTTCGCCGGTCTAATTTCCCCGATATACACGCATATCTCACTTTGGTTATTACGATCCACTCCGTGGACAATTTTCGGAGAAAATATACGCTTCCCGGTATTTATACGTCACCGGTATGACGTGTTTCATCGATCGGCTTTCTCACTCTCTCTCTCTCTCTCTCTCTCTCGCTCTCGCGGCCCGAGAGAGCAAAGCGATGACGATAATTCGTATTTAATAACGCGCCAAGCAATTTGCCACGCTACGCACCGGTGCGATTAAATCATGACTTACACCTGTACACGTGGAGCGGTCGGCTCCTGCGCACGTTTATATTTATGTACATATACGTGTGTATAAATGTTCACGTACACGCGATTGATTAACGCGTTATCTCGACCGTGCGAAGGATCCGCGCGAATTTGTCCTGACACATAAAACGCCAATGCGTCATCTTGTGCCAATTTCGCGCGAAACGTAAAACGTATTCTTTTGAAAAAATTGTAAAAAAATGATTAATTATTGCTGTTTTCGAAACGATAAATTACACAGATCTACAATAAAATATTCTCAAGGGTAGCAACGAAAAATTTCTTTTGAATTAATAATACAATTTCAATTAATTTTAATGTCAATTATAATTGTTTATTTACTTTACATTCAATTAAAAATTTTTCACATTTTTGTTGGAATTAATCTCGAAAACTACAGTCATCCTGGCTATTTTATTATTTTTATATTCGGTAAATCAAAATAAACTAAGACTCTATTATTGCTAGTATTTTCAACCATTTTATCATTTTGCAACAGTTAACGCGGGTTTGAGAGAAAATCTTCGCATTGACTATGCGAATACCATCCGTCGTGATAATTTCGAGGAAAAAATTCCGAATTCGAGGCGCGTGTTCGACTGTACGTGTGAAAGCTTTAAGAACGTTCGAAAATCGAGAGGAGCGGAATCTCGTGGGGTGGAAGGACCTAAATCGCATTTGACCGATTCTTTTTTTACCTCTTCTCGCCATTCTTTCTTTTGCATATCCGCCCATAGAAGGTCCGAAATACACGGAACGTCGCTTAAAGGGACAGATTTTACTTTTATTCCCTTCGGTATTAGCCTTCCTCGTTCCTCTCTCTCTCTCTCTCCTTCCTCTGCCACCTCCCTTTTTTTCGCGAATATATCTTACATTTCCCGACGATACGCTATTCTTCTCTCTCTCTCTCTCTCTCTCTCTCTCTCTCTCTCTCGCTCGCTCTCTCTCGTTCCTCATAGTCGATTTTTATTTTCCCCCATTCCACGCTGGCTCGGGGCTCCGTCGTCGGCTTATAGCTACGCTTCGACTCGGAAATACGGAACGTAACGTCGGCCGGGAATAAAATTACGATAAATCGAGTTCTAAGATACGCCGCGGTGAGGCGCGCGCGCGCGTTACGTGTACATACAGAGTACACACACGCGCGTATGTACGGTCTAGCGTTTTCTTCGGGAAAATGCGCTGGATGGCGTAATATCGAAAATGCCGCGTGACCAGCGTGCTCGAAATGAAATTCACCAAGGAGATTTCGTTTACTCTTGATTTTCTTTGATCCTAGCAGTATACGCAATTAAAACGCGATATGTATTACTCTTTTACTACGTTAGGTGCAATATTAGTCTCTCTTTGTGTGTCAGAAAATAAAAGTTTGTGTGAAAATTTTTGAATTACACTTCTCGTGTAGAGTGTAAAGCGAAATGCTGTGATTAATTTTATTTGAAGATCCAAAAGAAGACAGAATGCGTTATTACGTAATCAGTTTGTCTCGAGCAAAATCGATCGGTCTCGCTCTCGCGAAATTCTCAACCCTCCGAAGTCTCGTTTAATAATGTTGCTGAATTTCGCTCTCATTACAGCTCCTCGTTCTCAGTTCTACCTCGTCGCATAATTTACTCCGCCCCATCCAGCGTTCTCCAGTCTTGTTTCGCGTTTTCGCGGGTACGTTCGGCGTTTTGGCGTTTTCCTCGCGAACCCAACCTCCTCGTTTGTTCGAGTGAAAATCAGCCGGCCATCCCCTCCGAGCGATTAATTAACGCTTCGCGTTTAATCCTCGCTTCCTCTCTTTTTTTCAAGCCAGGATGATCCACCTCTTACATAATCGTTTATACCCTTTTAGAGCTTTAATAAATTAGTCCCCTTTCCACTAACACGCACAATAACGAACGTGCACCCCTCCTCCCCCCCCTCCCCCCCTCCTCCCTCTCATCGTGCTGCCCTTTGTCTCGTTGCCGACTTTGACCCGCGTCTTGGCCACCCCTTCCTTTATTTCTCACTCGTACCGCCCACCCACCGGGATGTACTTAGCTCGAGAATAAAACGACCGACGAAGGGACGTTTTTTTCGCGAGTTTATAACCAAAGGAATTGCGGTCGAGCTTTGTCCGCAAAGCGACTCATTTTTTCTTTGACTTCTCTACGCTCTTTTTTTTTTACTCTTACGAGCGAGCGAAACATGACACTACGTATGACGCGCGCGCGCTCGTTAAAATTTATCGAACGGACCTCGCTAATACTCGGTTATATTTGTTGTAATAACACGCGGAAATGGTATTCCCAGCCCCATACGATGAATATGCTTTTCCGGCTTTCGAATCAGGCTTGATATCATGTTCCGATATTGCAGCAGGATAGAGATAGAGAAAGAGAGTGTTTATCGATATGTTTACCGGGTACCGTTTTACGCACTAGGCGATGTGCCGAAACCGTATATTCGGTTTATATTCAGGATCACCATTTCAGCAGTCTCATATCGTTATACGACGTGGTAATATAATATATGTACAGGATGTCCCAAAATTACCATATAATACTGGAATATCGAATAGTTTGCGAAAATTTTTGAGGATAAAGGTGTCTCGGATCGAAATAGACTGCTTTTGAAGTTTTCACGTTTCTCAAATGACCGATAATGAACTATTTTTTCGTTATTTAATTTGAATAATTACATGAAAGTAACTTTCTCAGTTTTAAAAATTGTCACTCAAGATAACTTTGAGATAATCCCTGATCGGCAAATGGAAAACCGGAATAAAAAACTGTCGCGCATAAAAGGCACTCCTGTTGAAATTTCACGAGTACTCCGCCATTAAAAGAGAGCAGCAGTCGTTCCGGGACACCCTATAGATTATATTCGTACTTTCGGCAGCTCGTATAATACGAGAAGTGGACTGTACCCCATTTCGGAACATTCGAAACGGCCCCTCGGTAAACACGACACTGGAGTATTCATAAATATAATTTCGCTGGCGAGAAGGCAAAAGAAAAGCAGTTTTTGTCTTCCCTTTCTTTCGCCGGTACGACGGGCGTACGTGGTCGCACTGTTGATGCAGGGAAATTGAGAGAGAAAGGTGTGCGCAAAAATTGCATTTCGTCGCGAGAGGATCTCTGTAGTCCACGGAATGACTCGTTTCGTCATTTTTTTTCCTTCCGCCTCGTTTCTTTTCCTCTCGCTTCCTCCTTTTTTTCGGCGAGTTCCCACACCTTTGTACGAAATTGCAACTCGTAAACCCCGGAGAGCCCACATAATCAGCGGCGCGTTTCCCGATTCGAGGGCCGAACGAGACCAAGAGAGAGAGAGAGAGAGAGAGAGAGAGAGAGAGAGAATTCGTTCTCTCAAAGGAACGTAGCCCACTTATTGGTTACTTTGTACCAACTCCCCGAGATCGGCCCTCGACGCGATTACTAGTTGAAATCAATTCTACCTCTCTCTCTCTCCCTCTCCCTCTCCCTCTCTCTCTCTCTCGTTCTAGCTTTTTCTCTCCCTTCGTCCATGAATTTTTCCACGAGCGTAATGAGGTTCCGCGTAAGACGCGACCGCGCCTCTCAAACGAGCCGACTTCGAGCCTGTAATAAAAATTCAATAAAGCAGGAAAAAGGGACGATAATACACTTTTCCTTTTTTCACCCTCGTCCCTCCTTCCACCCTCCAACTCGACTGTCTCTCTCTCTCTCTCTCTCTCTCTCTTTTTTTCTCTCGCTCGTGAGAAACGTCAACGCCGTGACTAAAGACTTTTATTCACGAATCACGGCCCGTCGGTATTTTCGCGCGCTAATAACTCTCAAAGGCCGAATTACCAAAAATGAACTGTAAAACCGTCTTAGCGTGGCTCGAGTTAATGCAACGTTCTCGAGGATGATAGGCCGATGCATTGTTTAGCGATTTTAATGCGGAATAAATGAAAACTCGCGAAACAATGAAACTCGTAAACAGGCCCCTTTTGCTATAGACTTTTCAATTTTAAGACGTATTTATCGCGCGTGTAGCGCAAGACCCCGATGTCTGACCATTCTTCTTTCTTACTACTGAAACGAGGGAATTTCATCATTTATCAAATCCCATGGTCTGCCGGTCTATAACGGTAGTTTCGAAAAAAGGGCCTCATTAAGCACGCAAGATGACTGTGCAAAAAATATGCGAATAATTTTTAATTCCCCACGAAAGGAATTAAAGTACTTTGTCATGCTCCTTGGCAGCGAAAATCTTCACCCCGCTAACGTTTGAAGCAGCTCTCTCCCGGTGTACTGAGAATTCCAATATGGATATGCATTTTTTTAAATTTCTCTCTCGTTAGCGAGGCTCTCTGTTATTTTCCAGTCCTTTTGATTTATGCACGAAACACGGAATTCTCGATGCTAATTATAATTACATCGTTGTAACCAACTCCCGATTGCTATATGTTTTGGAATATTCGATAAGATTTTCAGCGGTAACTCCGCGAATCGATGTAATTGCATTCTGGAATATAATTGAGCGATATTTGCGCGTTCTCTGGACCGCGTAAAGTGGCCCGCTCGCGACAAGGCGATTTTGAATTTCCATTGCGTAATTCCGGGTTGCGTTTGTGCTCGCCGCTCGCGCGCTACACGCAGCTAATTACGATTACCCGCGCGTATGGGAGAGCAGCCGCGCTTAAGGAAGAGCGCGGTGTATTTTCGTGCGAGCCCTGCGTGATTTCTGTGTTTAACAATAATTGTATAATGAAGAACGGCCCGAGAAAAGGAACGAAAAATCAAAATAACAGCTCGCTCTAACGTATTGTTAATTAAATTACCCCGAGTTTCGCGAACAACATTTTTTTTAGCGTTTGTTCGTGTAGTTTCTAGTTTCGTTAATTAAAAAATTTTTTCTGTTCTTAAAAATATCTCGCTTTGTTGCAGTTGGGTTTCTTCACGTACTACACGGTGGCGATGGGCGAGGTGAATCCCTCGGGACCAGTTCCTATCGACAGTGTCTTCATCTACAGGCCGGACAAGAGGCTCGAACTCTGGAGGTTCGCCTTCTACATGTTTCTACATGCTGGGTAAGCGTCGATCGGTCCATACGTTTCCACCCTGCCGTTCGTCTAAATACATTTATCGAATCCGCTTAATTCTCGGGAAAGAAAACCGGGCGGGAGATAGAACGAGGATGTTTTCAGCCTGGGACCGAGTTAAATTATTCATGAAAGCTCGAGATAAGGCAACCATTTTACCCCCGAGCGTGCGTATGGAAAGTGCGCGATAAGAGTGACCCCTCCCCCCCCCCTTACCCTCCTACGTACCCCACTCGTGGAAAAGCGCGTACTCGTCCGGTTGAACGATATTCTACCCTTCGCACGCTTTTCCGAGCTTTTAAAACCACGGGGCCATAAAAAGCTCCGCCACTGAGTTGCGCACCGCACCACTGAGAGTTTATCAATGAGCCTGGAAAATACATATTATCCGCGCACTGTTGAGAATTTCCCCGTTGAATTCAACAAAAATCGGCCGTTGAAAACAGTGCGCTCTTTTTGCTGTACTCACAGTCGCATTGAAAATTCAACAAAAGAACTTGTCGAAAAATTTGAAAAATTGAAAATTAAAAGATTAAAGGGACAGTTATTTTTTTCAAATGACCGTATCTTGGCTAAAAGTGATCATTTTAAAACTTCTCTTCCTTTTTTTGACGAACACCTGCTCGACTCACTTCAATCCTTTTTTATTCAAATTATAACTGTTTGAACATTACAAATGTCCCTTTAATTGTTTTGAGTAGTATATATTTGTATTAAATCACCTGGTTTGTTGTTCCTGGATTATTCTCGTTGCCTAGAACTCAATAAATTGCAACTAAGTGAAGAATATAAGATTTAAAAAAATTTTCTCACAAGTATCCGCGAAACTCAAGTACTTTATGTGTCACCGCGAAAATTTTAAAAAATTTCGGTACCGAGAGGGGTTATACTTATAGTACCTGGGTCTCGTATGTACTTGCGAGAAAGTTTTCCGAAATCTCATATTCTTTAATTACTTGCAGTTTATTGAGCTTTAGCCAACGAGAACAATTCAGAAGCTACAGGCCAGGCAATTTAAATATAAATATATATATTTTCAAACGGTTGTGCCTGGACTAAAAATAATTGAATCAAATCGAGCAGGTGACCATTTAAAAAAAAATATTTGGGTTTTTGAATGTTCACTTAAACGATTGAATTTTATCATTTTTAGCTGAGTTATCGCTGTCCCCTCAATTTCAAAAGTTACATTTTTCAAAAATAGAGGGCTAAATTTAAAATAACTCTTCCGACTAATTTTCGATATTTACATTACATAACGCGAGGAAACACGTTTCTCGTTCGATCGATCGGTGACAACGCGTGTAACGTCGAGGACGCCAGCGTTTGAATGCCGTTCGTGAGAAGGACGGAAATTCGAGACAATCGAGGTAATTGCGGGAACTCGGCACGTCTCTCTCTCTCTCCCTCACATACTCGCGCGCGTCTAATAGACAAAGGTATCGCCGAGTGCGCAACAACGTACGAGTTCACGCGGCCGAACAAAGCCTTTGATTTCGAGATCGCAAATTCTTTGCCATTTCGTTTTTTTTCGCGTTAATTCTTATCGGCGCTCTCAGCGTTTCGATTGTTGAAAAATTTCAGAGGAGAAAAAGCGTACCACACACACACACACACACACACACGCGCGCGGGCTCTCTCGTACAGAGGAGCGAAATTTCAGCGCGAGTAATTGCCCCCGAGCTTGTCGATATTATCGAGAAAAACTTTGGGGTTGGGTTTGCCAATGACAGCCGACGATCAAGTTCCCATTAGCGGTGTGTTATTATACCTCCTGGTGAGAATTCAATTATATTCGGCGCCGTACGTTTATCCATTTGTTTTCTTATTTATACCCCGAAAAGTATCGGCGAGAATCGATCTCATCGCGAGGATTCAAAAGAGTAGCCCAGAATTCTCTTGATCGACTGAGATTCAAAGTCACCCCACTCTTTCCTACAGTCGATGACCCAGACCCGGGCTGGTTCTTTTTTTTTCGCGCTAAAAAAGAAACTCGATATTCCTGGGGCTCGCGAATTCCGAAAATAAAAGCGGGGATTAAAAACCGAGGGAGGAGGAGCGGGGGGAGGGGAAGAGGAATCTCATTTCGAAGTTTCGGGCTCTAACGATCTCGTCTGTCTCGGGGGTTGGAGGCACCACTACCCTCGCGCACTCCCTCGTGAGTTACCATATCCGATATAGAACCCACGCGCCGATATGCTGGCATTATGCATACGCGACGAGCGAAACCATTATGCGCGAGTCTCTAATGTCGTATAAATGGAGAAGGCTAGTCCTTAATATATCCCGCCTCTCTCGCAGCGTGTGCGCCGGTGTTTGTACGTGCGTAGATACCGTCTGCGTGAATCCCGAACGTATACTGGGTGTTCAGCGAGATCTGTCTGCTTCGGGAACGATAACTCAGTCTCTCGAACTTTTCCAGCCAAAAGTACTCTAGTACTCTAGAGTACTTTTCCAAAAATCGATTGCTAGAATCGAAAATCCGATCAAACAAATTATATGTAATACGCATCTCTCTAATATGTTGTATGAGCGATAATTCTCTCAAACTTTTTCTAATAAAAAGGCGAAAAGTCAGCTAGAGTACTTTTCCAAATAGTCGATCAGAAAATTTTATTAAACAAATTATTATATGTAGTATGCACCCCCCTGATGTGTTATTGTAGATACATATATTTTTAGAAAGGGTGAATTATCAAAAAATACATCGGACTTTCAGAAAAGAACTTTCAGATTGAAATTTATCGGCCCAGTCGAGTTTAAATTATTATGGAACACCGTATACGTCCGTCGAGAGAGTTCGATCATCCCGGGCAGTCCAGAACGTCGAAAGCAAACGCAAGCTGACGCTCTCGTTAGTCGCGCTATCTCCTTCTTCCACTCAAACGAAGAAAATCGTTTCTCCAGCCGAGTATCCGTAAAACTGTTTGCCCCTGTCGAGATGAGATTTTTTTTAATACTCGAATCTCCTTACCCCTCGCGTTAACGGCCCATTAATATTCTTCATCCCTCAAGAATGGCAAAGGCGTTTTAATTAGTACAAACACACCCGACATTTTAATATTCAGCCCCCCCCCCAACCCCCACCCCTTAATACCGAGGGTGCTTTCCGCGTATCGGCGAACGATAAAATTAAGATCATCCCGAATAGAGGGAAAGAGGGAGAAAGAGGGAAGAAAATGCGCGGGAGTGTTTGCGTTCATTTGAATAACGACTCTGGGAGCGAAACATCATCGCGACTCCGCAAATAAAGTCAAGAGAAAGAGGGGGGAGAGAGAGGGTGAATTCTTTGATCAGAAAAGTTTTCTCGAATCACAGCAAGCTCGTGGAGTTTATGAGACCGAGGAATCTTAATTACAATTAACCCCGTGAACGACAGGGTGGTATAAAAGAGCGAGCCGAGTGAGAAAGAGAGATCCGTCTCGTTTGAATTCACGCCGGGCGTATCGAATCTCCCGATTCCAGTCACGGACGATATACGTGCGATCGGTCGGTCGTCGCTTAATTGGATACCAATTAAAAGGACAAGCCACTCGCCATGAAAACCACGCCGACGCTGAAGGCTTCGCTTTCTACACACGCAATTTATTAATTTCCATAAAACTATCGCACCCTTTCCGGTTCAAATTATATTACTAAAATATTGTTCTAGCTAGCTAGTTTGTAATTTACAAAGTATATAAGTTCTGTACGTAGAGTTATATTAATTTTTGAAAACACGAAAAAAATTTTAAAAAGAGCGTCTATCGATCGATGAATTTGTGTTTAGGAAGGCAATTAGAAAGTAATCGCGGTTCTTAATAGAGTGCACAGCACAGAAATACTACGGGCATTAAAAAATTCAAAAGAAACTTCATACGTTTCAACCTGAATTGTACGTTGAATAAAAGATTTTTTTCCAACTGCATAATTTTAGCCTCGTTTCGACTACAAACGTTCGCAGGCCAGAAATGTATATCCCTCGTTTCGGCATAATCCTCAAAAATAATAAGTATCGTCACGAACTATCACGAAATTGACAACCGAGTTATATAAAGAGCACGAAAGCGCGCGAAGCCAAGAAACGAGCGAGACTACAGCGTGAAATAAGTCGAGTCGCGGTTTTAATTAGAATAATCTCGTTAAGAATTCTACTCTTGGCAGTCTTGAGTAGGGGTGAGAAAGAGAAAGAGAAAGAGAGAGAGAGAGAGAGAGAGAGAGAGTGAGATAAGACTCGTCGCGTGGATCCAAAACTGAAAGCGTACCGAGAGTCGAATGAACGACTGAACGCGAATCACGAGAAATTATGCATTTTATCTTGAGGCCGGGTGAGGAACTTTCCGAAGACGAACGACTCTCTACTCGGTCTCGCTCTCTTATCCGCGAGTGTACGCGTGCGGGCGAGATTTTACACCCTCGCAGACAGGTGCGAATAACTGCCGCAGATAGCGCCGACGAATCGGACCGCGTAATCGTCTTTCGAAACTCCTGCCGTGAAAACGTTAGATTTTCTAGGAATGCAAATCTCGCGCCGTGCGTTAAGCCGAGTGGAAATTCCGATTGAGAGGAGCAATTTTTTTGATACACGTCCGAGGGTGAGAATTGCAAAAAGGGTTGAAAGTCAGAAAATTAGATCTTTTTAATACGATCTATGATCGTATTAGTGTCTTAATGAAGTTATCATTGTACCCTTTCTTTGTAAAAAACAAATTTTGTCGTTTTAATCCTTTGAGACTCGTATTTTTTTATTTTTTTTTATTTGGGGTAGATAAAAACAACATAATTTTGTCGATATTTCTCAAAGAATAATGGTGTGAAAGTTTTATTTTTCGATTCGGGGTGCATTCCGAATATGATCTACCATTTTGGGAGCGTCTACTGGTTCGTTGACCAAACTGTCAATTCTCGATTGGAAATTCCATCGATGCGGAGGGTAACTGCCTGTGTCATCTCTCTATTACCAATTCATCGGAAAGTTTCTCAATCGGATGTTGGATATTGTGTCGTAAACTGATCGCGCGTTCTTCAATCCCAGCTACAAACCACAGAAATTCGAATGTATCTACTCCTCGAAATAATTAAGTCACAATTATACAATTATAATTTGACTAAAAATGATTTATTCAGGAGCAGGTGATCATTTTAAAGAGAGAGATTCGAATTTTCAAATGATCATTTAACCGATTTTTTTTAGTAATATATAAATTGTCTTTTATTCTTTAACTGGAACTTTTTTACATTGACAAATCATTTCAACACTAAAAATTATTATATTATTATTTTTTTCACGAGAGTAGAATAATTTGCAATAATTCACTCCATACAACTGAGATTTCAGATCGCAAAAATCGTACTCCACGAAGAATTTCAGGGATGTATAAATAAATTTGAATCGACACGCGTCATTCGAGGACACTGCGGGGCAAAGACACGATAAACACGCGGGGTGGCAGAGATTGCCGATGCGGTGAATTTATGGAATCGTCGGGGGCTGCGGCAATTTCGCGGCCGCTGGATGAAATCCTTGGACGATTCGATTTCGTATTTCCCGGCTCGATCGATAAATCCAGCCTGTGAGAGGGTTGGGCTCTTTTTGTCGGAGAAATCGTGAGAATTCCAGCGCGAACGAGAGGCTCGATTGGTCGGTGTCGACGTGCGCGATGAATGCATCCGCGGTACGATTCTATCTTCCGCGTTCTCAATACCGGCACGGCCTTCTTTTGTGTCCGCGAATTACACTCGGCCGATCCCGACCGAATGGCCCAGGCCGTGCGCGCCGATTGGCTGTGTGTACGCGCGAGATATGCCTCTCGGCTTTACGCGCAAACGTGTAAATTCGATAATCGATAATGAAATTAGCCGAGTGACACGCGACGCGCATCGCCCGAGAGCTTTGCAGATTGGAAATATCGATTCGTGTCCGACTGTTATTTCAAAACTATTTATGCATTAGAGTATTAAAATTTTCAGTATTTATACATTAGGAAAATGAAAATTTCCCTATACGGCAATATCAAGGGGTTAATATTGTTAACATTATATTTATCGGTTCAATTTTGTTTACAGGTGGCTCCACCTGCTATTTAACCTGGGAGTGCAGGTGGTCGTGGGACTGCCGCTCGAGATGGTACACGGAAGCCTCAGGATCGCGGCTGTCTACATGGCGGGCGTTCTGGCTGGTGAGTACTAGATTTGCGTGTCGTACGCTCATTACCATCAACCGCATATTATTACCAAGAATTTCTTAAAAGGAGTGCCTCGTGAACCGATTAGGAATATTATGAAATGCACATCACAGAAAATTCTCTCATTCTCTTAATTCTAAAAATGATTTCTACTACTAAAATACTGAGATACTAATTTTATTCTAAGCATTTTTTTTCATATCAAATAATTAATCCATTGAACAAAATTATTACTATATTTTCAAATAGAAGTAGCTTCAACAAATTTTTATTCTCGGTGTAAACAATCATCTTGTATAATGGGACTACAGTGACTTTCTTCGTAATCGAGCTGCGAATTCTTTTTTTCGATCCCCTAATCCTCCCGTGCATCTCGCGCAGCTAAACGCTATCCTCGATTATCCCACAGATGCGAGTTCGAAGCGACACACGTTTCCACCGTTTCGGTCCGCACAAAAGGGGGCTAATTTCTGCACGAAGCTGCGATTGCGCATGCATAGAACGCACCGAGGCTAATATTCACTTTCTTGGCAGATTGGCTTCTATTGCGATCGCGATAGCTAAATACGCCAGAGAGGGAGGGAGAGAGAGGATACTCCGTGTGTACTCTCTTGCGATTAGTTGCATCTGCCGTCGTCTCCGTGATTCGGATCTGGCCCTCCCTTCGCGCAGCACGCCTCGGGTTCGCCACCTCGATCTCAGCCCTCTCTCTCACCCTCCCCAGCTCCCTAAGGTACTCTCCTCTTTGCCGAGACGCGGTATATCCGTGTACACCTAATTGCCATTTGCATAAATTCGATTAGATGCGGGGATCCCGGGTTATTAGCAGTCATGAAAGTAAAACGTTGCAAATAGAGCGCGCATGAATAATAAACCACGTCCCGACGGGACTCTCTTGCCCCCTCCCATCTCTCTATCTCTCTCTATCCTGCTCCTGCTAGACGAGCGCGTTGAGAAATCCGTATCGACAGGGGTTGTAGAACGAGACGGCGCGTCGAGAGTGCGAAGACAAAGCGGAACAGCGAAATTTCATCTGTTGACGATTCCCAACGCACTTTGAATAAATTTCGAGAGACGAGAAAATTTTCACGCGTAATATCAATTTTCACCCCGAGTTTCTAGATCGATTTTTCGTTGTTGCTGTTGTTGTTGTTGTTGTTAGAATTTCACGAGAATCAATTTTCTTTGAAAAAATTTTAAACCAGAGTTATAAACTCAACTTTAAATGGAAAGGAAACGAATATTTGCATGAAATATGTGTTAATGAGTCGAATTGGAGTCCGTAAATCTAGTGTTAAAAATAACAATCGAGTCTCAAAAGCACACTATCGCACACAATTATTTTTATTATTATCGTTCGTTATTTATTATCTCATTCACTCGGGCCGTTATTGTTCAATCGCGTCGTTTATATCCGAAGCTCCTGAAATTCGAGCGTATATCGAGTCGCTGAGCGATATCGAATACCCGTTAAAACGCGATATCGTTGTCGCGAACCGGCACGGCTTAACTTTTGACCGATATCTTCATTCTCTTACTTAAAACGATGTTTACCCTACCTTAGTAGAAGTAATCAATTTTTCACTCGATACTAGCTAGTAACTGACCAATAATTTCGAGTAAAAACTAAAAGTCTACATCTTAGGTGTAACCATTGATCACACCGACATTGCACACTTAATAGTGTATGTTTGTTTAATTTTCTCAACCTGTAAGCATCTTACTAATTGTTCAAACAATATTTAATTATTACAAGATAGGATAGAGTTCAAATTCTAATCTTCTATCTTTTCAAACTGACACTTTTTTTTGCCAGTAGCTGGCCAGTTACTCGAAATTATTCCTACTGGTGCACGTGTTCTTCGGGATCACTCGAAAGAATTCAACTGACTAACAACATCGCGTGTGAACGACAAAACAGTACAAGACTTGCGTATTTTTGCATGGGGGTCGTTAACTCGACGAGCCGTATTCGGTGCAGACCCGTGCCGTTATTTTTCACTTTTATTGTCCGCACGCGTCCGTTCTTCTTTCTCCTACCCCTGCAAGAAGGGTCGAGGGTTTTACGGTCACTCGCGGCTCGATATTAGCACCGCGCTCGTCCGAGAGTCGTTCGCGATGCCACCGCGAGAATAAACTTTCTAATTTCCTCTCTCTCTCTCTCCCCCCCCCCTCTCTCTCTCGGTAGCTCATTTTTTAACTCACCAGCTTTTTTTTATTAATCGTAAAGATAGTACGTAAGAGCTGCTCTCTCTCTCTCTCTCTCTCTCTCTCTCTCTCTCTCTCTCTTTTCTTTATCAACCGTAACGACCTCGAGTAACCGATATGTAATGAGAAAACGAAGCTACTGGCAAAGTACGTGTCGAAATTGCTCCGCTCCGCTCGTTAAATCCTAAAGGAAATAGTAATCGTAACAAATTGCGTATACTCATACGCATACACATGTGCAGATACATGTACACATAAATGCGCATGTAAATGTACATTTATGTGTACTCGTACACATGTGCGAACGTTGTGTACATGTTTATGTACGAATGCGTACACGTACGCGGGTAATTGTTGGATCGCATTTGGCGCGATATAAGGGAACTCGACTAGAATCGCTCGAACAAATCCCAACCCCTCGTCGTAGGGAAACTCGCGCGCACGCGAGGACCTCTCGTTGTTACGACTTTGGAGAACGTAATACACGCTATCACGCACAGATACTGCTCTGTCTATCCTTTGATTTACGAATACCCTACGACTTCGAAATGGCCACCTTTCGCAATTACATCAGCCCCTTTGTATCAACAAGTCGAACTCGTGCCTTGTAATTTCGCTCCCAACTAATAATTTCTCGACGAAAATCCTTTGAAATATTTTCCTCGAGCGACAATCTCGAATCTCGGTTACGGATTTATTTCTTTTTTTTATCAATTTTCGTTGGGCGCTATCGCGATGAACTTCTGCGTTGATTAATTAATGGCTTCCTATCATGAGTATGCGTTTTTTCACCCTCCGAATTTCTCTCTCTTTCTCTCTCTCACCCCCATCGATAGTTCTGCGCTACCACGAGATATCCTCTCGCGTATCTCGTTGTTAGCCTTGCACGCGAGACTTGCTCGAGGGTACGTTGACACGCGTAAATTCTCGCTCGGCTCGAAATACGCCGAGTCCTATGAAGACGTATCTAAAAATAATAATTGAAATAGCGACGCGTTTTATTATGCGTCGTTGGCCGATCCGTAATGGCGCGACGTCACGCGATACTCGATTTTTTCCTCTCACTTTCGGTACCATGGGTAATTACATTAAACACGGTCGTTATACGGGGCACGTTATTATTAAAATATCCGTACATTATTGAAATGGATTTGCAACGTCGATGCGAGTATTCCTTATTTTCGCTTTTCTCTCTGGAAAGCTGATACGTCGGGCGAGCTTACGATACGAAATTCAACCGGAAGCGTCGGCACGGAGCCGATCGATATCCCACGCGCCTCTCGTAATTATCGTGCAACGCGCACGCACATAACGCGTAAGTCGTTTCTTTATGCTCACCCCTTTCTTCTGACAAAGCCTTATCGCGAACGAAACTATGAAAAATTAATCCGCCTCTCTTCATTTTCATATCATTCTTCGTTTCGTATTATTTCTTATACTGAGAAAAAAATGTTGAACTAATTGAATATACAATCTGCCAAGAGGATATTTTGTTGAGTGGAATAAAAATTTATTGGTTGTTTTAACAATTCGTCAATAACGTAACAACAACAATAATAATAACATTTTTCCCAGTGTACATGTGTAAGAATTGAGGATGTTCAGGAGTCACAATAATCGATCAAGTGAATTTTAATTTTGAAATTTGAGAAAATTGTATTCCTCACAATAATGTTCAATACAAAATTTTCGCTTTTTATAAAATTGAACTCTTCTTTACTCACTATTCGCGTAGATCTAACACCTGGGCTAGATACACAAAAAAAAATTTGTGAAAACGAATTAACAGAGACGAACGCCGAGAATAAAATTTGCAATTTTCGAGTGAAAAACAGGAAATTTTCGTCTGTGTACAGAGAGCATCGCCCCGTAACGATATCTTACTGTAATCGCTTCTCTCCCGTCCGCGGTATTCCTTTTTTTCTGCACCCGAAGCACCGATAATAACGCTTTTTCGTTGGGCGTATGTGCGAGAGATAGCGGGGAGGGAAAAAACGAAGCAAGAAGCGGCGCGCACGTGCCGCGTATACCGCATGCGCTGCACTGTACACACAGAGCAGAGAGCGCGCACGTTTCGAGAATCGCGGAGATATATATCGATCGCTATATCGCGTCACGTACTCGCCTAACAGCGTATTACGTTTTTCTCTCCGGCGGGCCGAGACCGAGTGCATTTTGCAATTAGTAGCCTATTCATTTTCTCTCTCTCTCTCTCCCCTTCTCAAAATACAACCAAGTCGATTCCTCGGCAAGGTACCTTCAAGTTTTCCGCAAAACGGCGCGTACTCGAGATACTTTCCCATGCAAATTTTCGCGCCTGGATACCGCTGTTTTTCGAATTTACTATACCATCCCTCCTTCGTGAAACTTCGCCTCCCGGTTGCCGCGTTTTATTCGAAAAGTTTCGAAAACGCGCCGAATTCTCGATGGAATTTCGTTAAAAATAAACCCCGAAGCTTCCTCGCTGCGCTTCGCTGTGAAATTCTCTCTCTCTCTTTTTTTTCACGTTTCTATTCCTCTTTTGGCGCACCGAAAAAAGTATAATCGAGTAACGCACGCAACTTTCTCGACGAAAAATGCACCAACTAAAGCAATAAAATGCGTCTGTGTTTCGTCGACGATTGATTTTCACTACTTCCATTAGTTAATTTTACGGATGGGTGCGTTAAAAGGGGCATGAAAAAATATCTTCGAACAATTTTAATTAGAGAAAAAATCTAATCACGAAAACCTGAATTTTATTCTATCGAATGATCGGTGTGAATTCAAAGAACGTTATAAACAAATTTCAAATGTTATATCGCAAGTTGTTGTCTCGTGTTACATTTTTTATCCAAATGCGAGGTTCTCCTCGAATTGTTACGAATGGATTTCCGACTCGTCGCACGATGCACTCTTCTTGGAAATGCATCGCTCGATCAAAAGTGTCGTCATGCGTACGCACTCAGGTGTTATCTCCACTTTCTCTCGCGCGAAATTTCCATCTCGCGCAATTTCGATACAGTTTTTCGAGCGTGCTCGATGTTCCATAATCATTATCGCAAGGAGTGCACTACGAGAAAATCGTCGTATGAATTTTTTTTTAAATACTTATATTTAACTCTTTCTTACCGTCGTATGAATTTTGTTCAAAGCGGTATCGAATTATCTTATAATTCAATTTCACTTCAAACTTAAAACGTAAAATCGGCTAAAAAAAAATATCCAATATTTTTATTAATAAACTCTGATTATATTTTATATTTCTAGAATACATTTCATTTATGATAATTCTACAATTACTTAGCTAAAAGTGTACAAAACTGGTCACACCCAAGCAAACGATCCGTTCGCGTGGCTCAATTATAAAAATTCGCCCTCACCGTCCATTTTGCTTTTTTCCATATCGCTGCCGAAAAATTCCACCCTCGCTGTGGGGGTTGAAAAATGCGAGCGTGTACGCGTTCTTTCACCCGCTCGGCCCCAATACGTTACGCTTCACTTTATCGCGCGGAAACGTATCGCACGGGTCGCTGCAAATGACATGGAATTATTTGTTACGTTCGGCATAATGGATGACGGATGCCCGACGGTCCCGTTAAAAATGTACGAATATTTGTTCGCTACGTACACAACGAGTTTATTTTTTTTTCTCTCTCTCTCTCTCTCCTCTCTCCGACTCGGTTTCAATTTCAGAAATGCTCCCCGCGTAATATCTTATCGCGTAACCTGTCCCGCGCGCGAGCAAATGTATTTTTAAAGGAGTCGCGAGTAATACACGTATAAGCGTGTATGATCTATGCTCGGTGTATATGCGATCCATTTTCATCGATCTCACTTAATGTACGCACACGGGGCGACTCTTATTTCCCCCGATCGCTCATTCTCGTTACGACGTATGCGTGTAATGGAAAATAAGAATGGAAACGGGGAAAATATGACTTGGCTCACGGTGAGTTCCAAGATTTCGTCTTACGAGGCGTTGGAAGAAAGGAAAAATCCTTTCGTTGGGCGGGACGCGTGACACGCGCGGCAATTTCTGCTCGGAGAGCCGCTCGGTGGGATTAGGAGGGGTGCGAGAAGCCTTTTATCGAAAGTGCTCGGTTCGTTATTTCGCTGGTTAATGAACCCGTTGCCGACACTTGGCGAACGCGCCCGGCCAGCCCCGAACAGGTGCGTGCGCCCGTGTAAGCTATTTCGGCGCTAAATGATCTACAGGGTGTCCTAGAACGTTCTTAGCTTCTTCGAGCGATAACTCCTACGAAACAAATTCGACTGAATCAATTTTTTAGCCTTCAACTGGTTGTACATGTTTTGACCCACCTCTAAGGAGAAAATTGTGCCTCGGGTTAAGATCAAAGGTCCATTAAACTGCATAAGGAAAAATATAAAGTACAAGTTTTACAAATATTAAATAAGCATTTGGTGAGTGAGTTTAAATATTCAATTTACACTACTCAAAAAAAGATATCAAGTTCACTTAGCTTGAAAAGTAGGCACTTTTTTTAGACTGAGTCATTTTTTTTTTTAATAAGTCTAAAACTAAAAGTTCAATAAGCTACATAAGGAAAGCACAAAATAGAGTGATTGTAACAGAAGTTGAAGCAGTACCTATTCTCACATTTTTCCGCACGTCCATACAACTCGATTAAAATTACCCCTGGCAACAATCCAGGAAAGCTCGAACTATAAATTTTCATCGAGAGCTCGAGACTCCGGCCGAGAGAACGCTACAATGTAAATTAACGTAACAATGTTGCGTCGGTCTAGTCCCTGGACTCAATGCGCTGTTCGCACGCGCCAACACACACACACACATACGCGCGTACGTGTATCCTAAGCAAGAGCACACGAAACAAGCGGTATACGAGGTCAGACTGACTCACAATAGACGAACGAAATCTAATATTTGTCCTGGAGTGACGATTGCGAGAGCTGCTAGTTCGCGGTTTTCCACGATAAAGAGAACGGAAGGGGGGAGAGAGAGAGAGAGAGAGAGAGAGAGAGAGAGGAAATGAATTTGAGAATACAAAACACATATACCTGTAATCCTATTCGGGTCGGGACTAATGGCGACGACGCGCGCAAGACCAAAACGTCAAGACTGATCGGCAAAAGAGGGACAGATGGCCCAGTAGGATTACGTTTGATTTATCGCGAACCCTTGGAAACAAACTTTCCGGCCCCGAGATAAGACGAACTCGATGGTAGGGAAGAAAGCGCGCGCCTATCGTCGTGAATAATACGCGGGCCGCGAGATCGCGACGGTTTCGGGTAACGAAACTCGCGAAAGTTCGTTATCGCTGGGTGAAAGAGCTTCTTTTCTCTGAAACATCGGATGAAACATTTCATCTTTCTTTCCTTCTTCTTTTTTTTATTTTCCACGCGATAAAGGTTTCGGGTTTGATTAATCGCGAATCGTGGGTATTATCAAAGCAGATTATAACGGCCTGTCTCGATATTATATCGCGATGAGGATCGAATCCAATCGGCGAAATTAATCACGAAATTGAAAAGAAATTGGAATTATTAGGCAATCGATGATGGTATGTGGCCGATAGATTCGCGTGTGGTTATAAAAGCCTGGAATCAATTCCAGCGCGAATTGGATCGATACGATCGAAAAATTAACATTCCCAAGGCTCAAAACAGCGAAGAAAAACCAACCTTAAAATGTAATAACGAGCAAATATCACCGTTATCTCTCGTAAATGCGGGCGCAAAAGTTTTTCGTCCGGAATTCTTCAAATTGAAATTGTTTCGAAGTGAAAAACATTCGGGAGGACGTTCGTAGTGAATTCGCGACAATACAACTGTACAATTCGCGACAATGGAGCGACGTTTGTCCAGTTATTCAGTCCGACGTAACATTGTAATATCAGTGGGATCCTCAATGAGCGCGCTGGGTTGAAAGGAATTTGGCGGAATAGCCGAATCGACCGGACAGATTAATCACGAGCTCTCTCATGAGTCGGGATTCGTCGAAAGCGTGTATACCACGTTGTAACGATAAGCGAGGCACTGCGCCCGCAGTGGGGGGCCTACAAGTAGGATATTAACGAATGTCGATATCAAGCTCGCCGGATATTCCACCCCTGCGGTGCGCGATATGTACGTACCATCGCTAAAACGCAAAACGAGAATCCTTGCCGATGTAAACGAGACATCCACCCCCCGCTTCGAAGATAACACGGTGCAACTTCGGACACGAAATTCGTGTCACCGAAAATAAAAATTTATTCAAGATACTTGCTGTTTGAAAATGTGTTCGATAAAATGAATTTGCACGAAGAGATAGTTTTATAATTGGTATCATTAACAATAAATATTCTGTTGGACTAAATTTTACCAAAACTTAGCACTTATAGACAGTTTGTTGGTATTGCAAAAAATTTTGAATTACAATTCTACGAATAGTATGAATCGATAATTACCCCAATATAAGTGAATTCCCGTTCACCGAACGCGAAATCGAACACGTTTTATGGTCTGTCGTTTTTCTTTCACGTTACCATGTGAAAATTCGACGATCGATTTCCGGGGGAAACTGTCGGAAAATCCAAACGTATCTCGTTATGAGCGACGAGAGTTTGCAACTTCATTACGGCCGGCCATAATCATTTCACATTATTTACACGTGTAAATTATTTCGATCGTCGTGTTACGCGTACGAATAGCTGCGTAGAACCATTTTGAATTGCATTAGAGGTGGAGGGAGGAAGGGCTAGAGCCAGGCCGGTTGTACGGGCTGAATTATACGAGGCCGTATACTCGCAGCCGCGAATTAGCCAATTTCGAAATTTCCGCGACTACGTATAATTGCGCGCGGTGCGGCGCAGCGCCACGTCGGACGCGATTAAACATCGCTAGACGTTCGCGCTATCTCCGCGTTAATTTTTCCCGCGTAATTACTCTCGCGGAGGATCGGACAGTTGAGAATTTCTCTCCTTCAGAGTACCGGAGTATGTAAGAACGGCTCGAAATTTCTCTCGACTGTGAAATCGACGATATAGACAGTGGTGAAAATGTCAGACCTTCCTTTTCGCACAAAAATATACTCGTACAGCCATTTTTCAACTAGAAACACTGAAAATAAAGATTTGTTAAATGTACTTAATATTTGTTTGAACGTATAGAAATATTAAGTAAATTCAACAAATTTTTATTTTCAGTATACAAGCATCTATTCATGATAAATTTTAATATATTTTCCTTAAAAAATTCTTGATGTAGTCACTAATGACCTTGTTGTTACAAAACTTAAAAAAAATTGTAGAAACTACTCCATATTTCTATATTTTCTAATAAATGCTGAGTATATTCAACAAAATTTTATTTACAATGCACAACAGTCTTAGTTCAGACTGTTTGCACAAAAAATCATTAAAGTTTAACGAGGATGCACATCGAGTCGGTAATTCGCAGGACGAGTCTCTCTCTCTCTTTCTTGTTCTGACGTGTGCGCGCGCTCACCTTGCGATATACCTGCTCGCCACCCCCACCACGCTAGCTCCTGTCTCGGCCGAAAACATCTGTTGCTCGGTCCGCGCGCGCGCTCGAGAGCTCGCCGAGAGAAAAGAGTAAAAAGAGTAGAAGAATTTGAAAAAAAAGAAGAGAGAGTGAGAGAGAGAGAAAGAAATTCCGCTCGAGCTTCCGGCTCGCCGGCATTGTCGTAGTTTCAATGCTATCTCTCTCTATCCGGCTGTATCTCTTTCCCACAGCCGCTGGTATTATTTAAATGTCCTTCTTTATCTCCATATCGTTGACTTCGGCTCATTTTTTTTTGCCGTACACTCCGCTTTAATTGAGATTCGAGAGTTTTGGAATAATTTGCGGTTGCCGTAAAGACCGGAACGAGGCTGGGGAATTGTTGTGTAACGGTGAATGACTTATTTTCCGCAGGTTCTCTCGGGACATCGGTGTTCGACACGGACGTTTACCTCGTCGGTGCCAGCGGCGGTGTCTACGCGCTCCTAGCCGCTCACCTGGCCAACGTGCTGCTCAATTACAACAACATGGAGTTCGGTATCGTCAGGCTGATCGGCATTTTTGTCATCGGTGAGTAAAGATAACAGTTTTCAAGGAATTCCTTCTAATTGGTGTTCAATACACTGCAAAACATTGTGTGGAATAAAAACAAAATAATATTCATTTGCATACATTCAAATAAATGTTTAATCTGCTGAACAGAATAATGGTTCAATTTGATATCAGTTTCAATTAAACCAATATTCAATCATTTCGAACAATAATTCATTTGATCGAATTCAATATTTAGTTGATCGTATATAAATAAATATTTAGTGCATTAAATGAATTTTTATTCTCAGTGTGTAGTTTTAATTTCTAATTCTTTAATATAAATACAGTCGACTAGCGAAAAAGAACAGCAACGTTTATCGGATTCGAATAAAATTGATAGTTCGGGGTTGATGTTTCAGAAGTTCCAAACTATGCAGCTTTGTATTTATACTTTTGTACGATTCCCGTTTTTGCCACATCAAACATCGAAAACGCTCGCTCTGTTTGCAGAAAATCGCCGGTGCTCGTAATAACAGCGCGAAAATCCAGCGTTACAGGATGAAAAACGCGTACGGGCGCTAAAAGTGCTCGATCCTCGCGCGTTTTACAACAATCGCGCATTAACGCGCATTACGCACCTTTTCGATTAGCATTAATCTTCCCCCTCGCTCCCTTCGTCTCGCGTAAATATTTGGCCAGCGCTTACGGCAATTCGGGCTCGCTTATGGACCGATAAATTTCGTCCCGCTGGCCGTTCCGGACGATCGTACATTCTCAGCGCGTTATTTTATTCAGGGGTTAATCAACTCGGACGATTTTGGACTTTGCCACCGAGAAATCGAGAAAAAAAAGAGAGTTACAAACCGAAGAATACGAGCGATACGCGTTTAGAATTAAAGCGGGGGTGGAGAACTCGATCAGGAAGTTTTAATTAAAAGATAGGCGCGCTGACCGGTACGCGAAAGAGCGTTTTTACGCCGACTCGGCTGTCTGGGACTGACGGCGAGACGAGAGAGATGGAGGAAAAATGAAAAACAGATACGCCGCGCGACTCCTCCATGGCCAATCTGTATTTATTCGCGCGGGGTGTGTGCAGCTCATGCACAGGGTGTCCCGCAACGATCGTACGTTTTTCGAGTTGACGTTGATGACAAAATTTTGAGAAAGAAAAATTTCTACTAGTCCATATTTGGATATATCTTTAACCCTCTATTGCATAAATCATTAAAGCGTTGATAATTTTCGGCGAAAATAGCTTAAAAAAAAAGTCTATAGGCAATCAGAGACAATTTTTTTGCGTTTTATTATTGCTAATGTATATTTGATGGATTAAAATAGTTTGAATTATTTTATAATATTTAATTATAAAAAAAAATCAAAGCTGGCATATGACGCTATATGCAGTAAAGGGTTAACAGTATAATGAAAAATTTCATTTCGAAAACTATACGAATGTTCGGAATTTCATGAACTCCTAGCCACACAAAAGTTACAATTACTCAGGAACACCCTGTATATAGTTATATATACGTGTACAATAAATAGAGTGAGAGAGAGTGAGTTTACACGAAGTGGAGAACAGCTCGTTTGCCGGGTAGGGCATAAATCGCGAAATGTGTCAACGCGCGATGTCCGGTTTGTAATGGAAAAAGATACGGTCTCTCGAGATACGAGTCCCGTTGTGCGGAACTGTACGACGCCGGTGCCAGGAAAAGCCGGAGAGAAAAGCTCTGGAGCGCGAGGAGGACGAAAAATTAACGATATCTCATCCCGTACGCGATCCTCGACGATCGAATTATCCGTGCAGTCGTGTTTTGTCAAACGTAATGCGCTTCCATTATTCTCGATACGTTTCTGTGCGCCGTACGCGAGCTCGAGTTTCGAGGTATCGATTCGCTCGAGTGCTCGTAATTCCGCTCCTAGCCTAGCGCAACAGAATATATTTTCCTGTCGTTATCGCATTGCCGCTAATTGAAATATCAGATTCCCGGCGTATGAAAAACAGCGGAATTTCGGCAACTATTAGCTTTTACGGGTTTAATTCCGTAACGAGATTTCGACGTAATTTGCTCACTTGAGTGGGGGGGTGAGAATTTTTTTTTATTTTCGTATTTGTAATGAACTGTGATTTCCATGGAATTGTTCAACGAGATTCGCTGTAACGAGTCCCTCGATTCGCTGTAACGAGATTCAATCGCGATCGACGCTCAAAGACAGGAAAGAACGGGAATCCAAAAGCGCTCGGGTCTTAACGAGAACCCTCATCCCTCTCCTGGCCCAAATTCCACAACCCGATTGTCGGCAATTGGGTTTCGCTCGCGAGCCACGACATTTACCGCATTCGCGCAATTCTTCCCTCTCTGTCTCACTGCCTGTCTCTTTCTCTCTCTCTCTCTCTATAATATATTTCTCTTCCGAGTTCTATCCGCAGAAGTCGCGCGATGTGGTCCATTTCGCGCCTTCTTTCAAATTGCACGAGCTAATGCACCGAGGAGTGGTGACGTTCTTCAGCCACGTTCGGATTCCCGCTGGAAATACAACCCCATCCCGCCACCCCCCGTGCCTCGCGAGGGAAACTAGGGTCGAGTGGGACTGCCAAAAAAAGAAATAGAAGAGCAGGAGAGAGAGAGAAAAAAAAGAGCGAAAAAAGACAGGAAAACGAGCTTTCGCTTTTCGCTCCTCGTATCGTTCACTCAATTTACCGCAGGGCTATATAGAAACCTGAATTTTAAATTTCTCAACGCTCCTGCCAGACTAACGCGTGATAGATGAGCGAATTGTAACAAATTTTAAAATTTCTATTCGAAAGATCAACACTGGGAGATTAATCGTAATTAGCTGAATGGTCCTCTTTTAGCGAGATGCACTGAGAATAAAAATTTGTTTAAGATACTTAAGGATGTTTAGGAGTCACAATAATCAATAATTTTTAATTCTGTGAATACTGCCTGAAATTTTATTACACGAATTATATGATCACATAACAATTACATACAATTATATGATTAAATATCAGTTTCAATGAAATTGATATCTGCGATTCAAACAATTATTTTGTCTAGAAAATTAAATATTTATTTGAACGTATACAAACAAATATTAAGCAGATTCTTTTAATTCTTTTTGACAGTTTTTTTTTTATCGTAATCGTTCTAATTAATATTTTTCTTCAACAGCGAGCGCAGACGTGGGGTTCGCGATATACGACAGATACGCAGCGGAGCAAATCGGGCCGCCAGTCTCCTACGTAGCCCACCTGACGGGTGCCCTGGCCGGTTTGACGATCGGCCTGCTTGTGCTGAAGAACTTCGAGCAGCGTCTGCACGAGCAGCTTCTCTGGTGGGTCGCGCTGGGTGTCTACGCGGCCTGCACGATATTCGCGGTCATGTACAACCTCATGCACCCAGACTATCCATGACGCGAGATCAGCTTCGCGTACGGTCACCCGAGGGCGACATAACGCGAAGCTGAGCCTCCGATCGGCTCGCTCGGCCGTAGGAGGAAAATCTGGCGCAAGCTCGCCGCCACTTACAACACGGGAGGCCCCTGGAGGCTCGAGCCCAGTGACAACCCACGCAGATGGTGGAGAACGAGACAGAAGGGCCACCAGGACAACCGGAAGAACGTGAACGTCGTCACCGCGGGACGCGGGCGTCGCGGCAGTCGCGACTCCGAGCACCTCGAGCACCGCTGGTGGACGGAGAACGACGGGACTCGAGCGCGAGGCCGAAGAAAACGACCGGAACGACGGAGGAGCCTCTACAGCGAGGCCAAGTGCACCAGGAGCAGGAACCGCGCCATCCTCGAGTTCCCGGCCGATTACGTGCCCTTCGTGCCCCGAACCTGCGCCAGGGAGCTCTACTTACTCAGCGACGGCACTCGTGAACTTTTCGGCGTCGCCAGGTAGCGATCGTTCGGCCAGTTCGACAGCTCGAATGAAAAATTAGTTTCGTCCACTCGAAATTTTCGGTACCGGTGAAATAGTTTGGAAAAAAAACCTGAAACTAATTAACTTTGCCAAAAGTACTAAAAGTACTAAAGTACTAGAAGTACTAAGAGTACTAAAAGTAGAGTTAATTAGGGTATATACCATTCAAAAAATTCAGGGTACACTGAATTTAAAACTGTATCTCGACTAAAAATGATCGAATCGAACAGATCATTTTGAGATTCAATTTTAAAATGATCGTTCAGTCAATTCAGTCATTTTTAGGTGGTACACCTGCTTGAAATTGAAGGTCCCATGAATTTTTAGAAGTGTATCCGATTGTTTACTAGAAAGTAAACAACAAACAAAATGAAAGACTTACGTTCGGAATTCTGTGAACTTCTTGAGTTAAAATTTCGAAGCACCCTAATTAAATTAATTAATTAAATTATCGAGTAATTAAAAGTACTCGAAGATCGACAGTCCGAAAATATCGAAACGATCGGACAGATTTTTCATTCGCCGCAAGTCCCCCGTTCTTCTGTGCCTGGAACCCGACGAGAGTATATTGAGATATATACACACACGACAATACAAAGCTGGACTTTCTGGAGCCGGAACAGATCGCAGATTTGTTGCGTGCGTGAGTTCGAGAGTGGAGATGGGAGGGGTGAAACACGCTCACCGCTTATTATCGCGATTGCCCCGCTCGGTGCTGAGCATCGTGTCTCGGATAGCGCGACACGCGAGCGTGAATTTTCTGCCTATCCCCCCTCCCCCTCCCTTGCCCCCTCGTCTACTCTCTTCACGCGAGTTAATTGTATACCACTGTAAATAACACTGTACATAGTTAGGAAGCGTGGCGAGTTTTTTCCTGTCCTGCTGCGCGAGCATTCGCGCTCGACGCATTCTTAAAACGCACCTATATATATCTAGAAAATATATATAGTTATACATATATAAATATATGCACATAAAAACGCATGGCTACGATGTTGTACAGAGCCGATCCACCCTTCGAGAGAGAGAGAGAGAGAGAGAGAGAGAGAGAAAAAGAAAAAAAAAGGTACCGTGTAAAGTATTTTGTTTATCTATACCGCCTGATCTATTCTCGTACACGTATATATTATACAATTGTAATTGTGAGAGAATGAAAGGGGGTCGAGTATGTAGTCCGTGAATCGACATCGCGTAATCTTTTTTTTTTCCTTACGCGCACAGTCGGTTCGCTTATACGCGTCGTGGTCGTATTTGTACAGAATGAGCGAGAGATAACGAATGAGCGAAGAGAAGAAACGAGTGTACGTGTGTCAGCGATCCGTGAGTGTGGTACCTCTTCATTTTTTTTTGTCCGTACAGTCGAGAAAAATAATTTTTCGCTTCGATCGATAGCAGGAGTCGAGTGGTTCGAGTATACAAATATTTCTTTCAGTCGACATTCCGTGTTACTTTTACAATAAAAAAAAATGATAAAATTCTCGATCCTATTCAACATTCCACAACTTGGGCGAAAATCGCGAGGCTCTTGCTGTCGATTCGACCATTCGAAATGTAATTATAAGTTATTTATCGTTGTTTGTGTATTATTTATTGTCGAACGTAAGACTCTGTGTGTGCTGAGATGTTTGTACTTCAGTTTTGCGCGCTGCTAAGTCAGGGATTGAGAGCGTAATTACCGTAATTACTCACTTTTAATTCATCGCGAGCGCAAATTGTAACCGACCGCGCTACCAGCTTCGAAATTTTTCCCGTTCGCGTCTTCAACGAACGAATATTTCTTCAATGACGATAACTCGAGAAATACGTCCGCGTAATTCCGTCGCTGTCACGATTCGGTATTTGCGGGCCAATCAGCGTACAATTACCGAAGAAATTCGGTAATTCGGTTGATCGTCCAATTGAAATAATATTCTGTAAAACTTTTCATCGAAAGAACGTCTCAAGATTTCTTTGTTTAATCGGAATATTTTGACGGTTATTGAAAATTCTTTCAATAAATGAAAAAACTTCGAAGCGAATAGCGCGCGAGCGAGGAGCAAATGAGAGTGATGAACGATGCTAGTCAATTAGTACCACGAGGCAGCTATATCGAGCCACGGAGTGTAATCGGGCACCGCGCGCTCTAACGTAACTATTCCTTCCCCCGATTCGCGGGGTCGAAACGTAAACCGTATTAATTCAAGCTCGCTGAGATTCTCGCTACGGTCCCGGGGGGCGAACTCGTATGAGATGGGAAGACAACGCGAGGAGTAATCTCGGAATCTTCTTAAGTCGATGAGGAGGGCACGTCGACTCCGATTAACTCGAATTTGTCGTTCGATTGAGTTCGCCAAACTTGCCCTCCTCCGCGCGAGTTCGAGTCGTCCCTCGATTTCGCGGTTGATTAAACGAGCCTTGTTTTCCTTCCTCTGCCTTTCCACACGGGAAAAAAACAACTCGCGCGAGAGGCCACCGCTGGCTCGAATGTTAACAGTGATTACCAAAAATAAGAGGTCAGAGTCTATATCGTAATTTATTTTAGAATAATCCGCCGCTTGTTCGATGAAACTTTGTCGCGTTTTGTCGCATCGCATTGTTGCGCCGAAATACTCACACGCCAGTTATGCTTGAATGAAAAATATGTTCTGTTTTTGTACGAGCGAATATTTGTGTATAGTGCCGGCCAGTCTCACGTTTGTCGATAATTTCCCGTCATCGTGTTTATTTATTTAAGTTGGTAATGGAAAGGAAAGACTGGACCGATCGCCCGCTAGGAATTACAGATGTAAACACGCGCGCGTAGCGAACGGTGCACCTGCGTCACCTGGTGCGCTTCGATCCGGCCCGTGCGCCAAGTGAAAAGAGAAAAGTGCGAGCGGAACGAGAGAGAGAGAGAGAAGAGATACAACCTTGTCGGGTAGTTCCTAAAAATCCCATTCGACGCGGCTGAGTATCTCGCGCGAGTCGCGGTCGGATCGTAAATGGAGCGCGAGAGCTACCTCGTCTATACAGTAAACGTTTGTTCGATATTTTTTTTTCCTTGTTGTATGTTACTTTTAACCGAAAACTGTGTTTTCTCTGTGTGCGAGAGATTTTTTTATTGTATGAGTATGTCAGGAGAGAGATCTAAAGATGAAACGACCGCGTCGTTTTTCGCTTCGAGTTCGCGCCAACTGGAGCCTCTATTTTCTAGTAATAGAAAATTTGATTCTCGCGATAAAGTACGACGCACCCAAATTGGGGATTCCAATCAACGTGCGAGCCGGAAACCTAGTTTGCGGATCGGGATATCCAGTTTGGTTTTGTTTTTTTTTTTCATTAGGTACACATTGCAAAGTTCATATTTAATATTTTATGTTACGTACGACGAGTCACAAAATATCCACAAGCCAAAGAGCTGGAGCTAGTAAAAGATAAAGATTTTTCGCGCGCGATAATAACGATTATTATTATTGCTATTATTATATAATATATATATAAATATATATATTTTTTTTTTATAATTAATATTAACACTTATCCCTCGGAGCATCGTAATTGTCTTTTTATCGATCTCGTCTTTATCGTCACACGTCTCGCTGTCATCAAAAATCCTCTCGGTGCTTTCCCGATCTCGTTGAACAAAAATATATTCTCTACTACCGAACGAGTTAACGAGGAGCAAACGGGGAAATGTTTTTCCGGAAGTCTCGATTTGAATTATTTTCGAACAGTTAATTGTAAAATCGCGTACAAAAATAAAAGTTCGCGTCGAGAATAGCGAATAAAAGAAAACATCGGGGACGATAAGACGAGATTCCGGTGTGTATAATTTCGCGAGTCGGATGCGCAGGTGTACTCCGCCGGCGACAGGTGATAGAGACCGCTCGACTTCTCTCTGCCCGAGTGCTTTTCGGCGGCTGAGCGCCGCGAGCAGGAATTTTGCCTGCGCACACAAACATACACACATGCAAACACAAACTAAAGAAAAACAAACGAGCCGATCGAGCAAGAAAGAAAATTCGTCGAAAACATTCGTACGCTCGCATTGATCTTTGACAATTCGCAGTTAGCTGCATATAAATTGTTAATAGCTGCATCTAATTTCGAATAGTCGAAGACGGAGATTGACGTTTGCCAATATTGGCTCCGACGCGATTTAATCGTTGAATATGTTAGATCGGCGTTATTTTGAGATGTTAATTTCGTTGCTGTACTGTAAAAAGTTTTTTGAATCAACTAAATTTGTTTCTGTACCAAAAATTGCAAGATAAATATGGAAATGAGTAAACATTGTATTGGAATTCGGAAAATCTCAACTGTCAAAATTTTGACAGTAGAAATGCCTCGGTTGATTCAACAAAATTTTGACCCAGTCAAATTTACACGAGGTGCGTTCTCGATGTACGATGTTGACTTCCTTTCTTTTTCTTCGTTGCGAAATTTGCGATTACCAAAAATTAGTGCGTACGACTGTCTTAGATTTTAAGTCGTCACTGTCGATAATTGCGTGAAATTGTATAAAACCGAGAACCCGATAAAAGAAAATTGTCATAAGCTCTTTGCGCTGCCAGCGATGCCAACGGATCGTACTCCGTTTTGTCATAAGAATAATCCGATGCAAGTTGCGTTATCGAGAGTGAAATGTGACACCTTCCCAGGTTTGCCGGGGAACAAACTGGACGAAGGGGAATAAGGAATGTAAAGTGAAGCACGTACGACGTTACGTTGCGAATCTGCCTGAAATAAATCCTTTACTTATTATAACAAATGTTGTTCCTGCAAAACCTTCCCACTGGATCGACCCGTCGACATCGAATTTCTCGTGGAGAGCTCCCTCGACGAATACAGCGTGTCCGCTTTTATCCTCGAGCGGTAGCCGAGAAGAGCATCCCTCGAATTGCGTTAATTATCGAGCCATTATCACATAGACTCGAGATACTTCGAGTTGGGCTTTTACCCAGAAACTTAATTACGATCGATCAGATTCAGGTAGCACTCCGGAGCTACCGTGACTACCGCTAAACAAACGCGAGCTCCTCTCGAGTTCTATCTCCCTCGATTTAATCGACAACGGTTACGCTCAGCCACGGTCAATTACCGAGCACGGCGAGATCGTTCTTCCGGTCGAGTTTCGCGACTCTAGCCGCGCCAAAATAAAAATAACGATCCGAGCGCTAAATTAGTTTCCTTCGACAAGTTTTCGCATAAGCGGCAGTTCTCGTAGCTCCGTCGGTAAGGCACGCCCCATTCAAAGACATCGAAAAGTGACATTACGGCACTTCGAGACCGGAAATGGAACTTTCTGCAGTTTCAACGTAGCGCGTCAATTTCGCCCATTGAAATCAGGTGGTCGCGTTAGAGTCTCCCGCCGCGGCCACCCCCTCGTGACTCTCAAGTGTCGTTTGCGCTCAACCATTATACAAGGAGCTGGATAAAGTTTACACCGAGAGCTTTCGGAGAAAAGGGACACGAATTTTCCTACATGGGGATTCCAATATCGAGCACTCTCGAGGGACTTTTTCAACAATTTCGATGTTAACAGTTTTGACTTTTCAACTCGTCGTATTTATTGATCTGAGTTACATATGTTTTATGATTTAAGACACATATACTCTTCGAATACGGTTAAATAAGAGTATCACAGTAATAAAAATTTTTCAATCTCGCAATTCTTTCAGTACGATTCACAATTTTTTCGTTAATTCTAGCGTGAACGGAATAGAAGGGAGAAAATTATTCATACACCAACCGAACATCCCAGAACCGTTTCAAGCTACAATTTTTTTTCATCACGCGGATGAATATCGAGTTAATTAGATAAATATCCAATATAGATTATATTCATATATTTAAGTTTTCTCCTTTGTTAATATACAAATTGGCCTACAGCATTTATTTAAGGAACAATATAATTATTCGTTCAATGACTTGTTCATTTTTTTTTTTTTTTTAGTTAATGATACACGAACTGTTTATATCACGAATCGCCGTTCGAATTTCGACCAAACGAGTTAGACTCGAATTTCGTTTGAACTCTCATCGTATCGTGCGGCTCTACGGTTAGGACTCTCGTCGGTATCCGATGTACACGATCACTATACGCATTACACTTAAATCTTAGTTCACGTTTTTGGTACACGATACATTCTGGACAAATGAAATTTTTACAACGTGGAACAAGTTCGACAACAAGCCTCTGACAATCTGTATAGTGCGTGTGAAACGTTATTCGCGCCACGTCATTTTAATTCTACTATCGATATTGGTCGTTTTTATTCGCAAAATGGACGACGATTAACATTGCACAGTTGAAAATTTTGTTTTTACATTAAAAAATTTTTCAACAAGCGCGAATGTTGAAATAACGTTACACGTTTCGTGACAAAACTTTGAAACATTGTGAACAACATTGTTTATGAACATTGTGATTTGCATACGTTTAAATGAATATCAAGTATATTCAACCAAATATTTATTGATTATACTAATTTTATTTTAAATAATAGGATAATAGAAGTGGTTGAATTCAACACAAAATTTTCAACTGCGTTGTGTACAACAGATACCGACGATATTACGAGATTGACGCCAGTGCGCCGAACATCGCGACGCAACCCCGCGCGTCGCTAAACCGGTGGCGAAGTTACAAAAATAGTCGTTTTCGAATCGTACACGACGATTACGATACGTCGATTTCATTTTCGTATTTCCTCGTACAATCTCTCTTCAATTATCTATCTAATTATCGTAACGATTCATAGTAGAAAGAGCAATTCGATAAGAAAGATCGGAGCTTTACAGCGACGTGGCGATTTAAAGCTACTAGTATGAACACATCGAAGGATGAAATATTCGATCATCGGTTCGTAAACTTCCAGCGATACCGGGCCAGTAAAAATTTGCTCTCGTGAATTAACGTTCGACGCAAATTTCAGCCAACTCGGAATCCACATTAGATCCGTTCTTTCTTAGTCAACGCGCGAATCTCATGCGAATATTATTTTTCGTTTAAATACACGTAGTTACAATTTCAGCTGCGATGAAAAAATATCTCAAAGAACGTTTTAAACACTCTTACTCGCGTACATTTAAAATATAAAAGATCGCTATTCTCTAATTACAAAATGAATCAAGCAAGTTAGTATCCGCTCGATTCGAAAATAGCCACGATCCGGAGCGTTTTGTCTAAGGCTATGCGTATGGAATAGACCATACAGTCAGTCCGCGAAAAAATATACGGAAAAATTTTTCGGTATCAATGGACAGAAATCGCTAGAAGACTATGTCAGCTAGCTATCTATTGTCGACTATTATCGTACGTTAGTTACTCTTCGGTATCGCGAAAAAAAGCTCATACATCGGCACTTTGCGTTCAAGCTGCGTAGACGATAACCGTACGCTTTTACAACTTTAGCGAAATAGGAAAAATAAGAAATTTTCAGCGTTATTTCGGAGGCCGGGGTATTCGGCCCGAAATCCCCGACAGAACATCGCAATTATCAAGCTTCGGAAAAATCTTTCGCGATATCGTTTCTACGGTGTACATCAATGCGTCGTTAAATTTTACTGCGAGTATTGTTTCAGGTTTCGCAAACCGGCGCATGTCCCTACCAACGGCTTTCGACTATCTAACCGTACCACTTAAAACGTAACGTATAATTAATTATATTCAATACGGAAATGCTTTGTATGGATCATCGATAAATATACATTTATTTATTATCTCATTAGTAATCAGGTATCACGGATCTATCAGAGAAATTTCTTTCTCGATATCGACGCTATATACAAGTTATTACTCTTTGTACACCGAGAACAAAATTTTATCGAACCAACTAAATGTATAGTCCCTTGGTCAGAAATATATTTCGTGTGCTGAAGAACAAATTTTAGTGAAAAATTTGTTAGTTCGACAAATAATTTGTTTTGTCGTTGTTATTTTATAGAACTGTTAAAGTATCGAGTAGGTTCGACTAAATTTTTTTCTCGGTGTAGTTTCTCGACGGTTGTTCATCGGATTGCACAAAGTTGCATATTGCGAGAAGAATGAAAGATTAATGGCAAGTCGAGGATCCGAGCTAGAGGTGAGCGAGAACCTCGACGGCCGCAATCGGCGGCGTTTGATCTCCGCTGAGTATCACCGGCTCGGACTCCGTCTGCACGATCCTCACGAGATTCGCGTCCTTCTTCGAGGGAGCGATCGTCGCGGTGGGTGTGACGTTCGTTCGTCCGCAGTAACTTGGCGGTCGACTGTCCCGTGTCGTGCCTGGGTTCAGAATACTCCCAGCGTTCGATCGGTACGTTGGCGGTGGCGAAGACGTCGGCTGTAGACGATCCAGTAGCAGCAATCGCAACCTGTATTCCTGCATACTGGCCTGTACAATAAATTATTTCATTAATTTTTTTTTGCATATAAAAAACAACAGAATTAAGCAAGTGTGCTACAGTCTATATGTACTACTCTCAGATTTACAAGAAAAAAAATATCGATAATTTTTATTGCAGTAATCGATTTTACCGACTGACAGTATCGCGATCGTACTACTGATATTTCAATCGGTATTCAGAGAACAATAAAGTAGGTAAATTAAGCAAACATGTTCCAGTTTATATGCACCTCTCAGATTTATACAAGAAAAAAACACCGATTACAGTATTCGACTTTATCGTCTAACGATATCGCGATCGTACTACTTACTTACTCAATCGGTAAGCCAGCCGGCAAAGTAGAAATCTAAAACTCACCTGGTAACTCGGCGGTGGAGTCCTAAACTGAAACTCTGGGTAAATCATGGCAGCGTAGGGGTGCATCGGCCTCGTAGGCGGTATCCTACCGGAGATACCGGTGAAACCGAAGAAGCTGCCACAGTTCTCGCGGCTGGTCACTCGCCACGCCACCGCGCTCACTGTCACCAGTACGACTCCGATGCCTGCGAATGCACAAAGGTTGATATTCTCTCGACTATGGGAACGCGCGAGCGGACTTTCACCCGCGGATAACGATCTACGCTCGATGGGCAACGACACAAGACGCCTCGAATAACTTGTCACCGAGTTCCTCCGAATTACCACGAAACTGCTCGAAAAAAAAGAAAACCCAAGCAAAACACGAGAAACACCGTCTTACGCGCAATCGAGCACAAAAGTGGAAAGAGATGTTATACACCCCGGTGTAGTAACGCGTGAAACAATCGTAATTGTTCGTAACTCGCGCTAGCTGCGCAATAATCGAGCTCTGTACCGAGAATTCTTTTTTTTTTCTCCTATTTTCCCTCCGAGCACAATGGCACAGACAGTCGGACAACGTCGCGGCTCGATTTTTCTCATATAAAAATACCGGCGTCGTAGAATGCGTATGTCGGGATGAGTGAAAAAGGGGAAGGAGAGGATGGAAAAATTTCTTTTTCGTTCTATCCTTTTGCTCTCTTTACCTGTATACCGAAGCGTACGTCCGTGCGCAATTACACAAGGCTCGCTCTTACGGGAACGTATCGCGGCCCTGCAACGAACATTTAACGCACACACAGTAGGCGTAATTGACCGAATAAATTACTCCGCAATCAAGCTATCCCGTCAGCCGGCGAGATATACCGTACCTATATACTCCTATCTATATACATCGGAGGATCTGCTATCGTGGCCCATTTTTCCTACCTCCTATATTTATTTGTTCAAATATCCAGAACCGAGAATTACCGTAATTATACGCTCCGCGCGAACGAGAAAGATATTTTTACGATTTTCTAGATCGATCGCGTACGCGTGCCTCGGAAAACTCGCACAGCTTAAACTGTCTCTGAACGAATCGTTTCGGTAAAAGTTATTCTCTCGAATTCTCAAAACGCGCTCTCGTTACTGCAAATTCTCAGTAGCTGATTTCTATCGACCCTCCGCGCAATTTTTCGAGCAAACAAACCATACAAACCTACTTTTCTTTGAACCGACGTTTTCGAAAATTTAACGCCTGAGGAATGGCAAAATTCTTGAATACACACTGAAAATGAAGCTTCTTAATATTTGAAAATATAGGAATATTTTTTTGTTCGATAAAATTAATCGTTACTAAGAATTAAGAAATATTAAAATAAAATTTGTATCTTTAATTTAAACAAATATATTTTATTTCAATTTACTCGAACGTATGCGAATAAATATCAAGTACAATAAATTTTCATTTTCAGTGTACCTAAAAGAAAAGAAAAACAGAAAAATAGTTCGTCTTCAAGGTTTGTAGGTTTGCTAAGAATTGAAATTTCGTCCACACATCGACGTTTCTTCAGTGAAATAACACAGGAATCCGCGATATATTATATAGCGTACATATTACGAGAACGAAATCGTTCGCGATTTCACGGCTAACGAGTCGCGATGGAAAATCCTGTCGAGTCTCTAACCCGCATCGGTCTCGTCTCTCTTTCGGCTTTCCCCGAGTTACATACGCTTCTCTCACGCTATATTATAAAAGCCAGCGCCTAGACGTTACAACGTAGTTGTAGGAGTATAGCACTGCGCGCACGACATCGATCTCCGCTAGTTTCCCATTGTGAACGGCATTCTGAGCGGGTCGCAGGGTTACAAGCCCACGTTTAGAAAGTAACCGTTCGCTCTGCTCGCGCGCCGTCCAGATTCGCGGATCTCGCCAACCGACCGAGTCTGTATTTATATATACGCGAAATCACGTTAAAAACACCGACTCCCGATCATCGCGGGTAATAATGGTTCTCGTTTTCAGCCCCAGGCGACAGACCGCACTAGGTGTACCAGAATTACTACAGTTATTTCATTAGACTGTAGAGATCGCGAAATTCTGAATAAATGAAGCGTTTCGACGTTCGATGCGCTCGTTTTTTTGTCGAGGGATAAATTATTCTATTTCTTTATTAAATTTAAATGAGTTTTAATTAAAGATGGAAACAGTTGTGTCTAAACTGGAAATTAAGGTTATTAAACGTACTTAATATTTAGTTGCATATGTTCAAAATAAATGTTCAAATTATTAAATAAAGTATTTGCTCTAGTTAACTAATTTTCTTTCAAATTTCACTATTCTAAATAACATTTCCTTTAATCGAACAAAATATATTCATTCCCATATTTTCAAATGTTAAGCTCCGAAAAATTTTTCAGAAATTTGACACAAATCGTATTCAAGAAGATCGTAGAGAAAAACTATTCATTTCGTCGTGCAGCAAGCAGATGATCGAACCGAGAGGACGTATTTTCCGACGGCCCGTAGATCATTCGGCGAGTGTACGACGCTCACGCGCGAATTTTCCCGAGGGAATACGCACGGCCTTGATCAGTCGCTTAAATCGAGTCACGTCGCGTGCACGCCACTCAGACATTTCCGGAGTAGGATGGAATAAGAGGGACTAGACAAAGACGATATTTCCTATGATGCCTCGTATCGGCTCATTCCCATGCAACGGTTATTTCCCACTTTGCTTATTACCGATCCTGGTGTGCTCTCTCCCGCTCGTTTCACTCCGCATTCCGTTTCACCTGGATATCCATCGCGCTGGGGGTGTCCGATTTTCAATTATCCGCCCGAAACGGACTCTCTTGGCGATTTTACGATCGCGTTAAACCAGGCCGTTCGAAATCCTCCGCCACCGATCGCTCTAGTTCGGTTTGCCCCGACTTCATAAAGGACGCACGCACGCGAGGGAATATCGCGCCGCGGATCCCAGCGCGAGCAATTAAAGCGACGCTCGTATCGACCCCCCTTGCCCCTCCCCTCTTATAACCGCGTTTTATTACGTCGATGTTCTACACTGCCGTTCAAAAGTACTCGCAGATTCATCGTTTGCATTTTATCGGACGAGAACACTCATTTTCGAACGTATCTCGGCTGAAAATGAGCGAATCGAATCGAGCAGGTGGTCATTTTAACCCTTTAAAGGCACGACTTTTTTTTTAATTGGGTCAAAATATGTCCTACCGTGCACTGGGAAAAATTTTATTGAACCAATTAAATATGCATTGATACTGCCAAGAGGATATTTCGACAGTAATTGTTTGAATTACAAATATTAATTTCGTTTAAACTAATATTTATATGAACGTATGCAAATATATATTTAGTACATTCTACAAATTTCTTTTTATGTTTTGACAGTTTGATGAAATCGGTCAGTCTGACAATTTTCACCAATACTAATATTGTACTGAAAAAATTTTTATTCCTCTCAACAAAATATCCTCTTGGCAGTATATGATTGTATATTTAATTGACTCAACAACATTTTTTCTCAGTGTGCCCCAAAGGGTTAAAGACATTCAAATTTTCGAATGATCACTCGGCCGATTAGATTCGATCGTTTCTAGACAACCTACAGGTGTTCGAAAGTGATAACTGTTTCCTTAATTTTTTTCAAGAGTCAACTCCATAACGATTAACGATAGAAACTACCACATGCGTTAGATAGTAATTAATAAAAGAGCGTAAATATTAGCAGTAACGCAAGTTTTTAAATAGAATTTATCTGATAGAATCAATCAATTTTTAATTTACCTATTTGTCAATTTACTATGTTTATCATTACTATTATTTTATTTTCAATTCACACATTAAAAATAAAAATTTATTGCGTTCTCTTAATATTGCACACGTTCGAATCAAGTACACACACCGGAATAAAATTCGCCCCTCGTGATATTTCAATTGCCGTTCAAGCGATTTCGAGGAGCAGGTAGTTTTG